>CAJVPY010000676.1:0-24332 GCA_910591965.1 Dentiscutata erythropus
CCATTCAAACTCACAATTCAGCTCTTACCTAGATTCGGCTATTATCAGGTTTCGGAAGTTTCGGTTTCGCCCAGTTTTAGAAGGTTTCGCCAGTTTCGGAGGTTTCGCCAAGTTTCGGAGGTTTTGCCAAGTTTTGGGGGTTTCGGAAGTTCCGGATTTATGAACTCTGGCGAAACTAGGTTTTGGAGGTTTCGGAAGTTTCGCCGGCCGAAAGTTTCAGTTTCGGCTGAAACACTGGTCTACATACCCACCAGTCAGCACAAGGCTTCAAACAATTTACTATGCACTGTCCTGAAAACCTTTTTTATTACATATTTCACCAAGAACTAGGGTTTGAACACCAGGTAGCTTAATAAAAATATAAATACACATATAAAGGATGGAATAGGTACCAAAGAATTGGGTATATCTTTACGTATCCTGCTTGTAGTGAAAAAAAACAAAGACTTGAGGTGAAGTTAGAGTAATGACCAAAAAAAAAGATCTAGAAACATAGCAAATAATTAAAACTGAGTTTATCTTTATTTGGAAAGAGCGAATCACTAAGGAAGAATATAATAAAGAAGTTTATACTTGAACATATGGGGTTTTAAAGTTTATATTTGAAATATATAAGTGTAATGTAGTTGTTGTTTAAGCTTTATTATTATTTTTAAGATTTATAATCTTTTTAGTGTAAGATAAAGATATTTCATTTATGTAATAATAAAGTTGTCTATTTTCATAAGAACACATTTTATAAGTTGCAGATTTTGAAGAATTACTGCCACCCATCATTGTACTACCATAAAATAATTGAACATGAACATGATTTTTTTTTTCAACACCTGAACACAAAAACTATCATAGATATAGATTTTTTGATTTAAGAAATTTCATAAATTTCAGAATATGACATGTAAATACATGCATGTATGGAGTTACATTGTCACGTTGATAGAGTCCTTCTTGTAGAATTTTTCCTTCTTTATTTTCAATTGTTGGTTGACAAAATTTTTTAACCCATTGCCATGCTGAAAGTTCAAAGTTAACAATATCCTCATCTGTTAAATTAATTTTACACATTGTCTTATATAAAAAAAAAGTCATGCCAGAGTTTTTGTATTTCTTTCTCACGTTGGCCTAAAATAAATGTAGTTATGAGAAATTTTTCTAGAATTGTTAATTTATCTGGCCCCATTAATGACATTCAACCCATTTTCCTTTTGGTTTTTCAGGTTCATTGAACTTAAAATATTGATACCAATAGAATAAATGGTTGATTCTACGTGTTTCCGAATTGTCATTTCATTGTTTTTATAATATAATGCTCTATTGTCTTGTCAGTTTTTTCTTCATTATTATTCATGATATGCATTTAAATCTGATGCATAAATTAGACTCCTCTCGAACATGATGCAGAACAAATACTGTATAAAAGTACTGCACCGCAGACAGACACGTTGAAGATCAAAATTTTTAACATTAATATATCGATATAGATTTTTTATTTTTTTTAAAAAAAAAAATTTTAAAAAATAAAAAAATTTAAATTACCAGTAGGTGGCCAGATCACATAAAGCGATGCATAGTATGATCGTTCATATTAAATCCCATTTTCTGTCCATCAGCATCGACCAATCAGAATCATGACAAGTATGATCTGGTAAGGATTATGATTCATCCTCAATCCGAAATATATTACGGATCTATCCGTTTAAAATTGACGGATAAGGATATCCACATTTAATCCAAATTATCGGATCAATCCGAATTAGTCAGATTGCGGATTGAAACACTAATATAGGATTAGACTTGGCTAGGGTTAAATTATGTACAAAGTCAGTATTGGGATTAGGATTAGGATTAACACGTGTATAATAAATGATAATAAAATAAATATATAAATAAAAAATGTCTTATAAAATTGTTAAAATTGTGTGTACCAATTATATAGATCACGTGTGTATATAACTCTTTTTTTTTATTTCTGTATTTACGTAATATGATATCTGATAAATTCGAAATTACGTAGCAATGTCTTTTAAAAAAAAAAAAAATTCTCAATTGAAAATTAAACCAATTAATCAGAAGTAATATTTTCAGTTTAAGAAAATTTTATCTCAGACTTCGATGTTTTAAAAAAAGGGTAAGCCCAATAAAAAACATTTAAAAAACTGTTTAAAAGTTTTTTTTACCATCCCTACCTGTGCTTGTGCTTAAAGGTGTCTAAGACTTTTAGACCAGATGCCAAATTGTGCCTAATATTTTCAAGCCTAATGCCAAGTAGTTATGCCTATGTTTGTGCCTGTGCCTTTTATTAGGCACGGGCATATGCTGGGCCTGCAGATCCCTAATATAAATATTAAATATTTTGGTTGTGCTTGACATTATGTTCTCGGTACTTTGTGTATAGCATTTTGTGCCTGGCACTTTGTGTCTAGCACTTTGTGCCCGGCATATTGTGCTGGCATTAGTGCCTGGCACCTTTGTGCCTATGGGCACGGGCACGGCACAAGGCACTAGTGCCTGGCCTGGTGTCAATGTGCTGGGCAAAGGCATTTGCAGACCCCTAATTAATAAACTCGCTATCCATTGTATCGAATGTATATAAATTCATTATCTTGAGAGAATTTCAAATAGGCCGGTTTTGATACTTATAATTAGTCTTCATATCGAAAGTTTATTATATGAGAATGATTGGTATCGTCGAACGTTACAATAATATCTAAAGTTATGACATAAGCCAAAACTATGGCATATAACTGATATTATGACAAACGTCAGTTGTAGCTTTTTGACGTGTCGGTCACGTCTCGAGTTACGACCGTGGATGCTACAAAAATATTACGCCATGGATCATATGTCTACGTATATATGTTGTGCCTCAGATTAATGCTTGCGTCAGATGTCGACTTTTTGGCCCGCATTAACTGATCGACATTGATTAAGCCCAAATCCTTCCCAGATTCTTACCAAAACCCTATCCTAACTTAGGCCGATTGACATATGAGTCTGAGGCACGACATATATACCGGGTTTTTCAAAAGTCTCTATACACGGTCCCTATTTTTAAAATTATCTCTATATGAGTGCCGCCAAGGGAAAACCTGTCATCGGACTTTCAATTATATTTTGTGTACAGTTGACTATCTATGAAAAAATCTATTATTATGATAGATTTTCATAGACGGTTAACTGTACACAAATATAATTGAAAGTCCGATGACAGGTTTCCCTTGGCGGCATTTATATAAATAAAAAATAGGGACTTTTAAATACTCGTTATACCAGGTTGGTGAAAAGTAACTGAACAGTGACCTTTTTAATCACTATGATTATCATTTTAATGTTTAGTAATAATTGCAATAAATTAATAATTGTAATAATTTTAATTTATTGCAATGATTACTAAACGCTAAAATGATAATCATAATAATTAAAAAAAGGCCACTGTTCAGTTACTTTTCACCAACCTGGTATAATACTGTTTTTTGATTGGTTAATAAATATTACGGGGGAGGGGTTTTCCTCTGATAAAATATATTGCTTAATAAGCGCGACCCTCTAAAACTAATTGCTTAAAATATTTATCAAACCAAGATTCAACCCATAACAAAAAAGACTTTTTTTAAAATCAAGTTTATAGAAAAAATCAAATTTAAGGCCAAAAGGATAAAATCTAAGAAGAAATTTAAATTAAATGGCTTCTTCAAAATCAAGATTAAGGATAAAGCCAAAAGACTTCTTTATAATTTTGCTTTTTTTCAAATATTTTTTAATAAGACACTACAGTCAACTCCCTCTAAGGGCAACTCCTCTAAGTGCAAGTTCTATGAAAGATCTCTCTAAATGCAAGCCTTCTCTTGGTCCCAACTACTATTACACCTATAGATTTTTACTCCTCTAAATGCAATATCTCTCTAAATGCACGTTTTGCAAAATTTTTACATATGGTCCCGTCGCATTGCACTTAGAGGGAGTTCTAATGATTATCTTACGTCTGTGTATGCCTGACATACCTCGGATAACCGATTGACAACACAGGTCGAACTTTAAAATTTCTATAACATTTCTGAGAGAGATCAGTAGAATATTGGACGTCGATATGTACTGATTTTTGCCGCACCTATTGGAAAGATATCAGTTCCGATAGGCGTATAGATATCCGATAATTCTATCAAAAAGTATTAGATATCTGATATGCCTATCGAAACTGATATCTGAAAATACGCGCCAAAACTCGATTAGATCGACGTCAGAAATGTTATAAAAATTTTAAAATTCGACCGTGTTTGTTACGCATATCATCTGAAAATCAGCATCTAAGGTGCATAAGATGCAATTTGGCGCAAGAATACATATGAAACACAAATTTATAAGTGATAACCTAGATTCTGAAACTTGAATTAAATAATCGATAATAAAAGCATTGTTTTAGGATCTAGAAATGCGCCAAAGTATTGTATTTTTATACACCAGATTATTTAAATATTAATACATTTGCATATGTTCTAATTCAGTGATACAAATCAGTTTATCTATTATGCTATATATTTATAATAAAAACGATTGGTGATAGAACTGAATAACGACAATCCGATTTGCGTTTAAGTCAATCACAAACAAATTCTAGTGCCCCTAATTTATCTAGCTTGTATAACCATAAGACGGATAAGTATAAATAAGCATCTATTTAACTAAAAGTGTAAAATAATTTATAAACTCCGACTTAATTAAGAATTTTTTTAAAAAATGATTACTTTACCAAATGAATGCCTTTACGAAATATTTACTTATCTTAAGAAATATAATAAGAGCTTATTTTCATGTCTTCTTGTAAGCCGTCAGTGGTGTAGAAACGTTGTACCAATATTATGGAGCGAACTAGATTTTTTTAAAAATTGGAAACTTATAAGAACGTGTCTTTTAATGTTAAATATTGAAGAACAAACACATTTAATACCATTCGAAATAGTATTTCCAAATGAACCAAAACTATTATTTAAATATACATTTTATATTAAAACTATCGATATTTCTTCCGATGATGGGATTATAAAGTGGCTTAGCAATGAGTCGCATTATTCTTCAAAAGATGCGAAATCTATTGATGTAGTTCAAACTATTAAATATTCATTAATGTCAATGCTTTTACGTACAAGTGAAAGACTTAAGGATTTGAGCATTTATGGTACAGTAGTAAATTTATCAAAAATTCTCAATAGATGTTTAAGTCTGACTTTTTTAAGATTAAATAATAATAGATTTGGTTTAGAAGGAGGTAAAGCATTAGCAGAAATCCTTTATAAGAATAAACGTTTAACCCATTTATATTTTTGGAGTAATAAACTTGACTCAGAAGGAGGGAAGGCATTAGCGGAAGCGCTATGTGAAAACACTACTCTAATATACCTTGATATTCAAGACAATCGAATTGGTTCAGAGGGAGGAAAAGCACTAGCAAAGGCACTTCATAAAAATAGAGCACTAAGTTATCTTGATCTTTGGAATAATAGGCTTGGTGATGAAGGAGGAAAAGCATTAGCAGAAGCACTTTATCAAAATACAGTTTTAACTCACTTATATTTTGAAAAAAATCAACTTGGTTCTGAAGGAGGGAAAGCAATTGCTAAAGCACTTTATAAAAACACTACTTTAACACATTTGTATCTTTCAAATAACTTTTTATATTCTGAAGGCGGGAAAGCACTAGCGGATGCCCTTCGTGTGAACACTACTTTAATCCACCTTAATGTTCAGAGTAATCAAATTGGTTGTGAAGGCGGAAGGGCATTTGCAGAAGCTCTTTATAAAAATAATACTTTAATCTCTTTAAATCTTAGCGAAAATCAACTTGGTCCTGAAGTAGGGAAAGTATTATTAGAGGCTATTAACAAGAACACTGCTTTAACTTCTTTAGAACTTTATGATAACGAAATTGACAGTACCACCTTTAGCATGATTAGTAATTTGCTAAAGAGAGAAGAAAAAAAAGATGATGAAAGTTTTTATTATTGAAATTATTGGTATTTTTTTTTATATAGAATCTTACAAAACGTTAAATATTTTCTTTGGTTAAAATAATGCTTGTATTTTAATACGTAACAAAAAAAATTCAAAGTTATCAAAATTTTGTCATATTAGAGAAACATTAATAAAAAGCACTTTTTTTCAATAATTTTGGTTATATAGTAACAGTTTCTAACGCTGAATCAACACCAATATTATTAGCAAGTTTGGATTTTCTATAATTCATTAGCTTTACTAAATTCAACACTATAGTCAAGATCAAATTTAAGCTTATTTTCGCTGCAAGTGATCCTGTTTTCGTATATCGCTTTTATGAATGCAGATGAATTTGGAATAGCGACGAATTCGACTGGTTGACCGCGAAAATAACGACCTAATTTGAATGTAGTATGGAAAATCCATAAATTCGAATAACTTAAATTGGTTTAGATTTTAAAAAAACTGTGTGGCGTTATCATGTAAAATATTTATATTTTGAAATAAAATAATTTAAATAAGGCCATACAAACTTATACTATTGGTTTTCATATCACCAAGTAACTTTTTGTGACCCGGCGACCCGGCTTTTAATTTTATTTTCAAAAAATTTTATATGTAAAAAACATATAAAATTTTTTTACAAAAATTTAAAAAAGTCCACCCGGATAATAAATATAGTAAAAAATTTTTTTAAACTTTTGTTGAATTTGACCCGGCCGGGTTATGAGAACCAATAGTATAAGTTTGTGTGGCCTAATGTTTAAAATCTTTATTTCACACAATATATTGCAAATTGTAAGTTAAATAATTTTAATACTAATAAAAAGTTGAATAATAAAAATTTAGTTTTACAAAGCCTTGTTTTAATCTTGCCTAAAAATTAGATGATTTTTCACAAAATAGTCTCTAAAATACGATCTTTAACTCTGGTCCAAATAGATATCGACCCATAATTCTTTAAATGCAAGCTGTCAAAAGGCTGGTCCCTTCAAGTTGCATTTAGGGAGATTTGACTATATAACGAATGTTTATTAAACTGTTTGAGTTAGATATTTTACTATTTAATTTCTTTTTACTTTATAAAAATTTAAAGGTATAAAAAACTTTTATTAATCTAAGCTTTTAAAATAAATTTGTAAGTATAAGACCAAAAACTAAATTATGTAAATTCGTCGATTTATGTAATTAATGAAATCATATAAATTTTAGATGATTAAAATGTTCAAAGAAGTTACGAATGCAATAATTAATTATAGCTATTTTATAGTTATAAATCTGGCATACAATGATAATTGATAATGGTAGAATGATGATAAGAAAATCTAAAGTCATCATATCGAACTTAGGGAGCTGGAACTTTTCTCATCAAATCGACTAGAATGCAGGTATACTCATTAGACAATGCAATTTAGCACAACATATCGATTTGACTCATTAAATTGCATTATCGAATGAGTGAGTATTCCTCGTGGGGGGCTATAATTACCTAATATTTTTCAGCTCTCTTACTATATCAGATATGAAATTAAATAAACCAAATGATTGGGATCTTTCTGAGATAATAAATGCAAATTCAAGTTTGACTTAAGACTAAGTTCCTTAAATAATAATAGTAATGAGCTTCTGGAATTCTTATAACGAGGGCAAAGGTTATAGTCGTACAATTGAGTATGAATTTCTAATTGTTAGTTATATAATCCCATCAACACTTTAAGGTTATATTGCATGAAGATTTCCAATCATAGTAGTAATGCATAGTGTATAAAAATACCTAGAACTACAGAATAAGAAAGAATTAGATTAATAAAGACTATCTAACAATAACCACGACCCTGGTGATAGCATGTTTCTTGATTCTTGAACTAAATTTTCGTATCTTCTTTGTAGTCTTAATGCGGAGTAATAGTAAATCACGCGATCAAAAAACAAAGAAGTCACGCATTGACGCCACAGGACCACAAGACAATCTTGAGGCAACATCAAGGAAACTGATTGAAAATTGAGAATCATATTCGAGTAATGCAACGGCATATTGATATGTCAGCAGAAATGCATGAAAACGCAACACCAAATACCCTAAAATAGAAAGAAAGAGAAGCAGGGATGTATAAACACGTTAGACTGAAAACACAAGACGCATTGGTTCAAAGGCCCGAAGCAAAAAATACTCGACCCACCCAGACGAAATATTACGTGATTCTACCATTTCTCCGCTCATATATCTCATAATGCTCTACTCACAGACGGCTTGCCTTGGCAAGCGGGAAACCACCAGCTTATCAATCCTACAGCGACCCCAGCATAATTATTAATATAATTAAACTCACTCCGCCTTGAAAAAAAAAATTCATCAGGCGAAAAGTGTAATACGATGCTTTCGTTTCAGGATTAAGCAATGTTTAGTCTTACTTGTTTGATAAAATCCGCAATTTTTTGTTATTCTGAAACCTCCAAATATGATAACATTATCAATTGAATGCTACTATACAATATTTAAAAACCTCTGATCTGATTATAAAAGTTTATTTTCTTGTACACTTGTAAATCTTCAATAGTGTAGATATTATACCAATATAGTGGAGGGTGAACCAAAAAAAATTTAATGGTGTAAGACTTACAAGAATATTACTTTTGATGTTAAATGTAGAAAAGTGAGCTCCATTATCTCATTTTAAAATTATTATTCCAAGTCACCCAAAACCTTTGTTCGAATATACAATCCATTGACCGTGAATTGGATCTTGGAATTATATATTGGCTTGGTCATTATGAAATATATGAAACAGGACAATGACATAAGATTGAAAATGCCATTAAGTGTTCTTTAATTACAATGTTTCTACGAATTGGTAAAAATTTTAAATATTTATATTTTTTTATTAATGGAAATTATGCAATAAAATAATATTCGAAAAACTTTATAAGAACAATATTATCACTTCTATTGAATTATATAAAATTGATGTAAACAGAAAATTCCAATTTGACTATCCTTGAAAACAGCCCACTCACTTTATAAAAATAATGTCCGAAATTCTCTAGGCCTTAACGGTACTTTCTTTGGTATTGAAGGGGAAAATGCTAGCAAAGCTTCTTTGCAAGAATAACACGCTTACTTATTAGTGGATATAATTTGCAAAATCATTATATTGATTTTTTAAATCTTAAAGAATTGGACTAAATATGAAAAAAGCATTTGCAAATACACTTTACAAGAATATCGTAGACTTTGAATGTTATCAGAATAATCTTGGATCAGAAAGAAGAAAAACATTAGCAGTTCCACTTTACAAAAAATACTATACTGGTTTCTTTAAGTCTTGAATAAAATAATCTCAGATCAGAGGAAAAAGCTTTAGCAGATTCACTTTTCTGACTTCTTTAAATCTTGAAAAGGATAATCATAGCTTAAAGATAAAGCATTGGCTGATCCACGTTACGAAAAAAACAATGCTATTAATATTAATCTTAAGTTATATCATACAATTGAATTTAAATACAGTCAAACCTTCTTAAATGCACTCAAACTTTCGATAGCTTGCATTTAGAAAATAATAAGAAATTTGCATTTATGTGGATTTAGTATATATATATATTGTCTAGAAAAAATTGTATTTAAGAGATGATGCATTTAGTGCATCATGTACGTATTAATAAAATATTTTAAATATTTAAAGAAATTTAAAAAACTTCAAATTTACAAATAAAGATTAAAACCAGGTATTCTTATAAAGTTTTTGATTAATTTTAATTATATTATTATATTAATATACTGCGAGTTTATATATTTAATTTCTGTTATTTTAATGCTTAAAATATGTATGTGATACTGAAAGCTTTTATTGAACGATCGCATATTTCAATTAAATTTTCGAACGAAAATAACTTTGTGCTATTATATTGATTTGTTAATAAAAAATAAATCTATATATACATAATATAGAATAAGTAGATAAACATAATCAATATAAGATAAACACTATGAGATAAACAATATAAGATAAACAACATAAGACAAAATAAAATCTGATTGGCTGCTTTACTATAATTGCACAAAAGATTTTAGTCTTATCATACACCTCTACATGTTGTTAATTTACAAAAAAAAAGAAGCTTTTTTTGATGCTATATTAAAAAGCTATTTTTAATATAGCACCAAAAAATACTCTTCTTTTTATAAATTAATAATATATAAAGTGCAGAATAAAAAAAATAGGGTTCTAAAAAAGATTTTATTTTAATATAGCATTTTTTTTTTAAAGAAACATATTTTGTATAACAATAAATTTGAGATTTACTTTAGGTTTAAATGAGCCTATTTTGAGTTTAAACAAATCTAAGCCAAATTTTTTTGGGTTCAAGTAAATCTAAACTAAGTTTATATAACTCTATTTTGGGTTTAAATAAGCCCAAGCTAGGTTTATATACTTCTATTTTGGGTTTAAATAAGCCCAAGCTGGGTTTATTTTAATTAAAATAAATTCAAGCCAGGTTTATTTAACCCCACTTTAGGTTTAAATAAACCCAAGCCAGGTTTACTTGATCTACTTTGGGTTTAAATAAACCCAAGCCAGATTTATTTAACTCTATTTTGGGTTTAAATAAACCCAAGCTAGATTTATTTAATCTTATTTTAGATTTAAATAAACCCAAACTAGGTTTATTTAATCTAATTTTGGGATTAAATAAATTTAGACTAATTTGACTCTCTTAAACAGGCTTGTTTGTCATCCAAATCTTCATTTGAAGCCTTTTTAATATTAAATTTTGTGAAATCTTTTTTGTTGTTTTTAAATTTAGTATTAGTTATTTTTAGAAATATAATGATTTTAGAGCAATATAATAAATTATATAATAATATAATATAAATTATAATATTTACTTGTACTAAATTGAATATATTTTTCTTATATTAATTTAATTTGTTCAAAATTAAATTAAGTTTTTTATTAAATTCCTTAGATTGGTTTTTAAGATTTTTTATTTTTTGATTTTGATTTTTTAATATCTTAATTTTAAAATTTAATTTTTTTTAAAAAATTAATAATTTGAATTAAAATTTTTTAATTTTTTTATTTTGTTTTCAAAAAAATTTGTTTTTAACTACTAACTCAATAATTTTTTGTTTATTTTTTTTATTAAGTTTTTTTTCAAGATTTATATTCAAAATTTTATTACCAATTTTATAATAAAAATATACACAGATATATTTTTTAATAAAAAAATTTTTTAATATTATTTTAGTATTATTATATAATTTAATATTTGAAATAAGAAAGCTTCTGGTTTTTTTAAAATTATGTTTAAGAATTTATATAAATCTTTGATTTTATTACTTACTAGTAATAAATTTTTAATATATATTTAACAAAAAAACTTATTATAGCCATAGTTTTTAAATTATATAATAGTATTTTGTCATTTTCATATAAATAAAATATTAATTTTTTTTGGTTGAAGATAGATATAATTGTATTAAAAGTTTTTCTCAGCCTAGTAAATAAATAAATTAGAATATATACTAAGCAATCTATCCTTTTAATTTGTAGTTTTCCATTTTAATTTTTTTGATAATTACTTCAAAAGTGTTAATAATCATAATATCTTTTTTATTTTATCTATTTATTTTACCATAGTCATCTGGCTTTCATATAGTCCTAAAACACTATAACCACCAAATATAAAAATATTAGTGTTGTTAATTAATATGGAGCATTAACTGAAATTGGTGTTACCCACTTTAGCTAATATATGATTAGACTTGTGTTGAGTAATTCAAAGTAGTTTAATGCCAATACTTTAGCCTTAGGTTTAATAAGAAGAAAAATTTTGATGAGATGTACATATGTCTTTACAATATTTGATTAAATTTCGTTGTCCAACTTTAATCATATGATCAATCAAGATTATAATTGAGCGAGAGGACGGTTAGCCAAAATACGATGGATTTAGTCAACTATTCAGCTTTGAATGGTTTCGTAAGTGTTTCATAAGCAATTTATAATTACCGTTCAATTTTATTATTATATTTAATCACTTATTACACAATATCACATAACTAATCAGATTTAAATTTTTAATTATATAAAATTCTGCTCAGATTCACAATACAAACTCAATGAAAACTCAAATTATTTGATTGAGCTATTTCATAAATTTATGTTTCTGATTTTGCGTGACAACATCGGGCAGCTACTTTATGGTTTAATGGTTTAATATCAAATGAGCAATTCTGGCATCAAACAGGATCGTGATTTTGTCTTATGATTGATACGTAACAAGTTATATCATAAATTTCGTAGTCGTTATATCCAAACCACTGACTTATGATTTTTGATTGAGAACTTTATAAAAACCTACTTATAAACAACACAAATTTACAATAGTATAAGTATTGCAGGAAAAGAAGAAATTACAAAGATAAATAAGATGTATAAGACACGTATTAAAATAATCGATTTCTAAATTATATAAGTGACTGTAGATATTATGTTTAAACTTAACACAACTATTGCTGAAATCAAAACACTGCCCGAGTAATTAGACGTATTGAATTTAGCCAAGTTATTGTAAATTGCACCAAGAAATATATGTCTAACAGTTCTAAAGTAGTGTAAATTTTTAGTCTCAATCTAGTTTAGATTATTTGTAAACTTTTTATATCAATTCAATCACAAATTCAACACGTCTTGTTCAACCCAAAACATATTATTGATCACTTTTAGAAGAATCATTTAATACCTCTTCTATGATTTCACAAAATTCGAATTCTTCTCTTAATTTCTGGCCATAATTTTCTTTTTTACTATCATAAAAAAATTCCAAAAGCTCAGGAATTATAAACCATTTACCACTTGCTTCAATGAAATCAATTTTTATTAGATTCATCTCGGTATTTTTTGATCCTTCATCATGATTCATTAAAAAATCAATATTGATGTCATCTTGATTTTTATAATGAGCAATCTTCTTAACATCAGCATTAATAAAAAGTTTTTTAACTCGTTCAGCCTTATATTTTTTAAACTTTTTTCGTGACCGATGCGAATAAGTAATATAATGAAATAAACCCATTTCAAGAACATTAACAAAAGATACAGCATTTCTAAAGATCTCTTTAGCTATAATTGGAATTCCTGGAATATTAAGACCTTTTTGATATTTTAAGATAGGTTCATTATTCTCGGCTATAATTTTTTCAATAATAGACCTATATTTATGTTTTTTAATAAACAAATATTCTTTCTTTGAATCTTTTTTAGAAACTTCATCAGAATCTTTATCAGAAATTTTATAATCTTTTTCAATATCTTCATCAGAATTGTTATAATCTTTTTTATTATCTTCAGGATCTAAGAGCTTATTTTGGTAAAATCTTCTAACATCTTTATATCTTTCGTATACATAATACTCTTTAATTTGTTCAATAATCTTTACGTCGTTTTTCATGTTCTGATCGTCATCATCAATAATATCTTCTTCATCCTTCATATCAGGATTTTTGTTCTTATTGTCATTTTCGCGATAGACTTTTAAATAAAGTCTTGCTTGACCGATAAATTTACGAATTTGTTCCTCTCCATCAAGTCTTAAAAAGACAAATTCACGCCTATCAATAGTATTCTTATTCTTTCTGTCGGTACTTCCTTTATATTTATTTCCATAAATCATAATATTTTTAACTTTAAGTTCTTTATCATTAGAAAAGAATGAAGCAATTGAACGGGTTAAAACAGTGGTTAAAATAAAGAAAAAAATTGTATCAACATTTTTAGGAGTACAATAAAAAGCGTATTCAAAAAAACATTCGGTTATGGAAAAGAAAATAGTAAAAAAGAAAATTTTTTTATGAATAAAATTTTTAGGTTTAGATAAAAAAGAATTTTTTTGTAATTTTTCCCATTTAAGAATTCCAAAATTAGTAATAATTGAAATAAAAGAAAAAATGAAATATAATAAATCCATGGAAATGTTCAACATTTCTAAATTAATAACTGCAGAAATTGTTTGAACACCAGTTTCTTCTGCCAAAGTTCGCACATCAAAAATAATTATTAGAATTGAATGAAAAAAACATGTCAATACAATAAAATGTTTAAAAAAGCGACTATAATATTTATGATGATATTTTGGTTGTTTGTTCTTTAAAATTTCATAACTAAAGTGTCTCCCGAATAAAGGTATTTTGTGAAAAATACATACTGAAGTGTATACAAACAAAAAAATAATTAAAGATACTATTATAATAATTGATAAGCAAACTATAGTCGATGCATTAAAAAAGATTGAAGCCAATTTTGCAGTAAAAAACCATGAATAAATAGGAATCAAAAAACAAGAAAAAATTACAATATCATCAATAATGCAAGTTGCTCTAAAACCTAATTTAGAGGTTGCACCATAAACAGCTATGTTAAAAATTAATCCTGCAATCGAACCAAACCCTGATATTTGTTCAAGGAAGGTAGTATGAGATACTTCTCCATAATATTTAGCTTCATTACATTCAAATGTCGATGTAGCAGGATTATATTTTGGTTTAAAGAAGCTAGCAACTAGAATATCTGTTACGATTTTACCATTATAAACAACCCAAACTGGAAGGATAATAATATAGGTAGCTAGTGCAAGAACGCATATTGCTGCCAGAATGTGTAAACCTTGCATGCTTAAAAAAGTTAGAAACAAAAACTAAAGTTTTTAATCATTATTTATAAAGTATTTACGCATCGTGTTAATCATCGTTATCGTGAGCAAGGTAATTACGTACTTATTAGTAAAAAATCAAATCACACTATGCGACAATTTACTAATAATATATGCTTACAATTAATAACATATTAAATTGTCACGTTGTGTGACTTATCTTTTTATGGATCTTTATTTGAAATTTCCGATTTTATAACTTATACGGTATTATACATCTTTTTTTTTGATCGAATGGGATAAATTCAACAAGACAAAATCTTAATACGTAAAAGATGTCAACTCTGCAATAGAGTTTCAATCACATCAATACTATCAAAATGAGGAAATCAATTTTATCTTTCAAATTTTCTTTTTACATACTTATTAAAATAAATGATTAGGAATTATTGTTTTTAAGATAAACCTTTGTGTATGGGAAATTAAATGCTTCATTTCTCTTTATGAAAATAATGCAA
This sequence comes from Dentiscutata erythropus, assembly GCA_910591965.1. NCBI lineage: Eukaryota > Fungi > Glomeromycota > Glomeromycetes > Diversisporales > Gigasporaceae > Dentiscutata > Dentiscutata erythropus. The sequence continues at coordinate 15,156 of CAJVPY010000676.1, forward strand.
GCAAGTACGTACATTGTAAATATACAAGCCAAAATCTCTTACATAATATCAATAACGATGATTTAGGAAGGTTTATGCACTATTTCTATAAAGAGATTTCTGTATTTCTTGCACCATGCACGTATGTGCAGACATAAGTTTAGGTTGCTGTACAACTCTCGAGAGCTATTTTCCCGAAAGAACATAAATAGGTCTAATGCTAGCTATCTTTGTCAGTTTTACGCCATTGCTGGAAAATGGAAATTTGAGAAACTATTATAGTTAAAAACTTAGGATATATATCAGTTTCTAATGTTCTACGTAAGAGTGTATTAGTTCATGAATGAAGTTGTTAAATAAACTACATATTTTATTAAGTTTAAGAATTATGGAGAATGGACAGTAAAATCATCGTCTGAAAGTTTAAGAAAAATAGGATTAAAGTCTTTGTTATATGAAGTTTCAATTCCAGATTTTGATTTATTTATAGATATCGTTATAAATTTTTTGTATAAATAAGGTCATATGCTTGAATTCAATTCGCCAAGTTAAATTGACAATCTTTGTTCTAATTTTTATCTTCGAAGAATTAATCTAAAAATCTCAATATATTATTAAGCTAATGAAATAATAAAAATTTTTACTGCATACAATAAGAACCAATACTTTAACTTTGAATTAGTAAAAAAAATTGAAATTGGTCAAAAAAAGCAAACTGATGGTTTTCCTAGTCCATTCCCCATATTTGTTTCGATTTGGTTTAATAATTAATATTATAAAATGATATTTTTAGACTTCTATACATGTTCAAATATATGTACGTACGTACGTGCAGAACGGTGCAAGAAGCCCAATCACAACTAATGATCATGCAGGTGACCTGATTTTATGTAGATGTTGTGTGACAATAATTCGCTGATGAATTAACGGTTTTTCATATTTTTAAATCGATAGAAATATTTAATATTTATTAATATGAATAATCTTAGTTTATACTGTATTCATTTTTTGCTTATACGTACTAGGAACGGTAAATATCACAAAAGTGTATAGCGATAGTTATATGCCATTTAAAGTCGCTACTTCACATTTATTGATTACAATATGTATTTACTTATTTTCGCAAGTAGCACAAATCAAGGAAATTTAACGTACGTACTGTATGTAAAAATAGAATCTTGGTCAGTGTTACGTACTTATTATATGTTCCCGTCATATCGGAACTGACCAAGAACGGTATGTTCTGGGTAAGTGATGTTCTTGACTAGATGGATTTTTCACACGCCATTTATAGAAGATGCAGTATTTGTTGTAATATCCTATTTGCAAATACCAGTAACAGAGCGCGTACGTACGTACGTAATAATTATTAGATGATCCTTCCTCGTGATCTCGTCTCTGGATTTATAAGGTACGTACAGACGTATAGTAGAAGAAAAAACTCGCGATCAGATCGTTTTGAATCTCATGATGCAGCTATTATGTAATGTCAACATGCAAATGTATTTATTGTATATTATGTTAATTTTATTGATTTTTGGGTGGGTCATGATTGCTACAACTACAAATACCGTATAAGCGCGTAATAACGCACTTCAAATTTTCAATTTTTTAAAAATGGAAATTTTGACTCTAAATAATGCCCATGCGTGTTTCAAAATAATGCTATTTTGAATCTTCAAATAAATTTGAATATAATAAGTTTAGGTTCAACCTCTAAATCTGAAACCTATTTATTATCATAATAAATATGATTAACAATATATCTGGAATTTATTCGTCTTAAGTTGTCTTTATCTCAAAAAGACTAAGTTCTATTATGATGTATCATGAAAGTTCCAAAATTAGCATAATGATTCGAATTATCGCGCATGCGCATCCCGAAATAACGCGCCCCTGCGCGTTATTACATAGTTGTTGAATTTTATCATTATATTTTATACATAGGTTTAAAGTAATGCTTAATGGTACATTATAAAAAAATACCATGGAATGTTGCATAATCCAAGAAATATCTGTTTTCATTCGGCTCCGTTCATTTTACTGACAGCTTAGTTCACCGACAATTAATTTACAGACACGATTTTTTACGCGAAGATTCGCGACTTGTCGATCATGTACGATTTGTGTGTAACATCCAAATGGGATCCCATCAATTCACCGACAATCACTTCGTAGACACCATATTTCACTGACAATTACTTACCGACAAGTTCATTTCACCGACGGTTTATTTCACCGAAGCTCATTTTACAGACAAAGTAATTCTGGTCATATCATTAGAGTTAGGTTAGAACTAGAGTTAAAGTTAGTGTAATTTATAAAAAAAATCCTGTCGGTGAAATAGACTGTCGGTAAAATGAACTTGTCGATGAATAATTGTCTAGTGTCTATGAAGTGATTGTCGGTGAAACAATACGGACCCCATCCAAATATAACCATAGCATAACGCGCACATAACGATAATTTATATAGACAACTAATTTCATGTATCAACCAGACAAAGAATTAGATTGACATTAGTGTAAAAACTTGGTACTAATTTTACTGATAATATATTACGCTTAAATGCTATTTCTTTTATTATTATCAAAAAAAAACCCCAGTTGCTACTTTACAAAATAAATGAAGTTTAAGATTCTTCTTAAAAGAGTTTTTAAAATTTATTTAAGATTTGATTAATAAATATCTTTTTACTTATGATTTCTGTCGTAGCCCTTATAATGTAGTATTTGTCAATTACAATATATAAATATTATGTATTCAGCCAGATGTCTCTATGCTGCTAAAAAATAAATAAAATAGTACTATAAGATATCAAATTATATATATCTATACCTTGCAAAAATGGTAAGATGCTGGCTTCCAATCAAATAAACTGATAACATTTTAAAATAATTGTCGGGGATGATGCTGAAATTGGCTGATGCTGAAATTTAGGGTCCCCATTTAAATCCATAATACTTTTTTACTAACAACACTACCCCTAAACCCTAACCTAACCCTAAAAAAAACCTCTAACGAAATAAGTCAATATTTCAGCATCATTCCCGACAATAATTAACCAATAGTATTGAAACGAAAAAGATAAGATACCATAGTTTTTAGAATGAGTAGAACTCAAATAATTTTTATTAACATTATGAGAATTATTGACCAGTTGATTTTGCTGTCTTCAACTTGTTTGAATCTAATAAGAAATTTCATTATCTTTCGCTATTTATTTAGGGATTATTTTTTATACCCCCAAATTTTTATTCATACCCCCCTGCAGATTAAAAAATTTTTTTAACTTTGAGCGAAAGTATCTTAGCAACTACTAGGCCAAATTTGAAGAAGTTTTTTTTTTTATTTGAAATCCACGGTTACATAGAATTGAAATAAAAAAAACGGTTATCGAAATTATCTTGGTGGTTGCTGAGAAATCTTCGCTCAAAGTTTTGAAAAAAATCAAACCGACTATCAAAACAAATTGTACTAAAATTTCTTTAAACTTTGAACGAAGATATCTCAGCAACCACCAGGCCAAACTCGATAAACTTTTTTATTTGAATTCTATGGATCCATATAATTGAAATAATAAAAAGTTTATCAGATTTGACTTGTGGTTGCTGAGATATCTTCGTTTAAATTTTTAAAAAACTTAAAAACGCTTATCAATACAGAACTACGCCAAAATTTTTTCTAAACTTTGAGTGAAGATATCTCAGCAACTTTCAGATCAAATTCAATGAACTTTTTTTATTTGAATTATATGTATGCATACAATTCAAATAAAAAAAGTAAAAAAAAGTTCATTGAATTTGATCTGAAAGTTACTGAGATGCCTTCGCTCAAAGTTTAGAAAAAATTTGGTGCATTGGTAGACGTTTAGAATTTTTTTAAAACTTTGAATGAAGATATCTCAGTGACTACCAAGTTAAATCCGATGAATTATTTTTATTTGTATTCTAAGAATTTACAGAATTTAATAAAAAAAAAAGTTCATCGAATTTGACTTGATGATTGCTAGAGTATCTTCGTTCAAAGTTTAAAAAAATTTTGCCGTAGTTTGTTTTGATAGGCGTTTTAATTTTTTTTTTAAACCTTTGAACGAATATATCTCGGCAACCACAAAGTCAACTTTGATGAACTTTTTTTTATTTCAATTCTATGGATCCATAGAATTTAAATAAAAAATCTTTATCGAATTTTGCTTGGTGGTTGCTGAGATATCTTCGCTCAAAGTTTAAAGAAATTTTAATACAATTTGTTTTGATAAACTTTGAGCGAAGATATCTCGGCAACCACAAAGTCAACTTTGATGAACTTTTTTTTATTTCAATTCTATAGATCCATAGAATTTAAATAAAAAATCTTTATCGAATTTGGCCTGGTGGTTGCTGAGATATCTTCTCTCAAAGTTTTAAGAAATTTTAGTACAATTTGTTTTGATAAACTTTGAGCGAAGATATCTTGGCAACCACCAAGTTAAATTTGATGAACTTTTTTGTTTCAATTCTATGAATCCATAAATTTTTTTAAAAAAAAGTTCGTCAATTTTGGCCTAGTTGGTTGCTGAGATACCTTCGTTCAAAGTTAAAAAAAAAAATTTAATCTGCAGGGGTATAAAAAATAATCTCCTTTATTTATTATCTAATGAATAGTTAGTATTACTTATTTAGTTATTAATGTTTAAGCAAGTATTCATGTCATTAACATTTAAGAAATTATCTATAAAATTTTGGAATCGTCTTTGTGATTCATGAAATAATTTAAGTGCAACATCAAATTTACATTCGGCGCGATATATAGTTGCGAAACAGCCTTTTCAACATTTTCGAATTCATTGTAAAGAATCCATGTTATTCGATATTTACTTCAATTGCATTCCTTTCATCAGAAACACCAAACTCAGCAGATTTTATATAATATCCGAGTGCCTTATTTCATTTTTTTCCACACCGAATCCATTTTCATAATAATAACCAACTTTATTCATTCCTTCAGCGTTATCCCTCTCTTCATCACCTTCAACACCGAATCTTTTATAACAATATCCAACTTTATGCATTCCTTCAGCGTAACCCGTCTCTGTAACATTCAAATGCCTTGTTTCTATATCAATATTCAATTTTACGCATTCCTTCAGCGTCACCCATCTCTGCAATAGTATTCGAATGTAGGGGATGGTTATAGTCGGCTAGCCGTAGTCGTAGCTGATAATAGTCGGTTAGAGCGGCTTAGCCGACCGGTTAACCGATGCCTACTGTCACGTCACAGCAGATTCTCGATTTTGATTGGCCAAGAGCGACGATCAAAAATTTAGGCTGAAATTACTCAAAATTTTACTAATGAATTCACAGTTACCCACCCATTAAGTGAAAAATGTTTCTGGACTAATTTTACTATGGTATAAGTAGGGTTGAAAATTACATTTTACAATCTTACATTTTCATGTAATTTTGTGTAATTTTGCGAGTTTCAAGCCTTTTCTAATTACTTTACGGTAATTTTACAACCCTAAGTATAAGCCAATTTCCCTAAAAATTAATAAAAAAGTTAATTCCGGCCAAAAATTACATGACAATTGCATAATGCGGGCCAAAATTTTGTAGATCACAACCAAAATCGAGAATCCGCCGTGGCAAAATTGATGCGACAGCTAAGGTATTTATCCTATCTAAATCACATATGTAACCACAATAGTTAGTAAGTATAGTATCTGAATTTTTGACAGCAAAATCACACACAAATCATATATAAACCAACAAATCCTGCATGAATTGTTCCTGTCACCACAATAATTCGTAAATACAATAGTCGAATTTTTACAAAAAATCACGTACAAATTACGATAAATTCTAAATTTGATAAAAAGTTTTTTATTTTACAGCTGTTTTCATTATAAATTTTGGGGCATCTGATAAAAATTGACCGAATGATTATTTGGCCGATTCGATAGGTTTTTGATAAGCTTTAAATTTGGGTGTAATTAGTAATATAGCGATTGTATTTTGAACGATACCACAATGCCAACACGAAAATTTATGACGAAGATTATTCTTGCCAAAAAACCAACAGATCCTATCAAACAACATAAAAAGAGTTTTGAATAAAATAGATTACACGAAGCGCTAATAAAAAAAAGGTTCAATACGAACAAAAATTTATTGACTGGACTAGAGAAAATATAACTCAAATTATAATTCAAACTTCCAAATTTTTACTAATATTTGTCGAAACTGCATTGAAAATTATAATCAAATCATAATAAAAATCTATAAGAGTATTTTATAAAATATAGACTAAAAGGCAGAATCTAATGAACATAGTTGTTATTTTAAAAATGCCTAGCAATCACAGTTTAATCTGAAATATCCAACTTGTCTGAAGTAATAACAACAGAATCTAATATAATATACAACTTATCTGAAGCACAAAGATATAGTACATTATACGTAATCGCATATTAACGAAATCAAAACTTATCAATTCTTACCAATTGTATAGCAAGACACATCTCTAACTTATGTTTAAATTAGTTCTGATGTAACGAAACTACTAATAAAGGTTCGTATAACAAAGCAAAACTTCTAGCTCCAGAGCTTCATTATATTATTCTGTATTTCTGACAACTGCTTACCCATAACTGACACATATCAACTTTGTTAGTTTACTACATCTTTTTCTAAAATGTTAACCACATCAAGATCGATTTGTGATAATATTAAAAACACAAATCTTGTTTATAAAGATTTTTATCAAATAGCATTGTCAACAATAAAAGATAAATTAATTATTATTTTAATTAGAATTAATATTTCTTATGTCATTGGTTAAAAATAACTACCACTATTAAATTTAAAATTAGAGTACAGCAAAGAGATTTTATATAAAATAGCTTTTTTTATATAACATAATATAAATTAAATTAAGATTTTGAATATTTTTACTTAGAACTTTTAATTAACACTACTTAATATATTACTAACACAATTTAAAAATATTTTAATTAATATTGAAAATTGCTATTTGTACCTCCAAATTTAATATTCATACCCTCTATACTAATTAAAGAATTTTCAAACCTTGAACGAAGGTTACTTGACAACCACCAAGTTAAATTCAATAAGCTTTTTTTTTATTTGAATTCTATACATTCGTAGAATTCAAACAAAAACAGTTAATTGAAATTTGCCTGGTAGTTGCTAAGATATCTTTGCTCAAAATCTTAAAAAACTTAAAACATCTATCAAAATTTGAATTTTCTTATTCTTTGAGTAAAGATATCTTAACACTAACCAAGCCAAAACTTAATAAACTTTTTTCATCTGAATTCTAAGAATCTGTAGAATTCAAATTATAAAAAAGTTTATTGAATTTGGCTTGGTAATTGTCAAGATATCTTTATTTAAATTTTTAAAAAACTCGATATCTATAAAAGTAATAAGCTATAACAAAATTTTTCTAATATTTAAACAAGATATTTTAAACAACCACTAGGTCAAATTTGATAACTTTTTTATTTAATTTTACAGATTTATAGAATTTGAATAAAAAAAGCTCATTAAATTTAGCCTGATGATTACTGAGATATTTTTATTCAAATAAAAAAAAATTTAGTATAGCTTCTATTTATAGGCATTAAGTTTATTAAAAAATTCAAACAAAGATATTTTAACAATTAGACCACTCCAAGCAGATTCATTGTTTAACATAACATAAAATATTTTACAAAGAGGTGAGAAGTGAAAAAAAAACAAAAAAAACACTGCAATTTTATTAGCTAAAAAATTTAAAAAATTAAAAAACTAATACTGCAATTTGATTGGTTAATATCATGTATTATATTTATATAAAATTTTAAAAATTAGAGAGGGGTTATGTTAAATGAAAAATCAGCTTGGTGTAGCCTTATCAAAACAAATTCAATAAATCTTTTTTTATTTAAATTTTTGCAAATTTTTAAAAAATTTGGATAAAAAAAAGTTCATTAAATTTGGCTTAATAAATCTTTGCTTAAATAATAAAAATTAAGTTTTGATGGATGTTTTGAAATTTTAAGACTTTGAGTAAAGATATTTTAGCAATTACTAGGAAAATTTCAATTAATATTTTTTGTTTAAATTTTATAAATGTATTGAATTTAAATAAAAGAAGTTTATAGAATTTAACTTGATAGTTTTCAAGATATTTTTATTCAAAGTTTTAAAAAAACTTTAATTTATATAGTGGTATAAATAGCAAATTAGAGAAATACAAATAGCAATTTCCTTAATATTTACATTTTAAGTAAATTGTTTTTTTAAACAGTTTTACTAAAAATAAAAATATTAATTATTTAATAAAATTTTAACTTTATATATAATTATAATTATTAATTTTTTTTAAAAATTCAGCAATCTTGCCTCAACTTTATTAGGCTAAAATATTTAATTCACTAGTAAAATATTATTTTTGTTAAAGTAACCTAAAGCACTACCTAAGTTACAAGTTTCAGCTAACCTGGCTCATTGCAACACCAAAGTACTCAACTTACCCATGTTTGATTTGCTATAGTAAAGTTTATCTCTATATCAAAAAACTCTGCAAATAAATTTTTTGATATATTACCAAATAGTATTTACGGCCTATCAAGACTGCTATCTTTTCTAAACTTTCTTTCCCTAGCTTCACAAGCAGAAGGATTCATAGTCTCCAACTAACTTATAAAAAAAAAACACTGATACTAAGATAAAGAGAATAACACAAAAGAGAGAAAGAAAAAAAACTGTCTAAGCAACAAGAAAACGAACAAAAAGAAAAAAAAATGAAACAAAAAAAAAAAGTCAAAAAAAAACAATCTATAAAAACACTATTATAGCCTGTGCCAGGCACAGTTATAAAAATTATATACTAAATTTAAAAATCTTGTATATCTCTATTGTAAAGTTTCACTTTATTATTAAGTCTCTTCTGACTTTACTGTCCAGTCTGGGTCAGTTTATTAACCAGAGCACTGATTAGTTTGTTACATGGTGTAAGTATATTATTGTCAAAACAATCACATGTTTATGTCCTACTTTGTCTATCCAAGAATAAAAGTGTAAACAATGCTAATCTTTTGGAGAGGGTAAGCTAAATTGCCTACTTTTTGTTAAAAATTTTGGTAAGGTTGGCAAGAGGTGGTAGAGGTAAAAAAAAACTACTGGTTTCAAACCAAAGGAGTGTGTATAC
>CAJVPY010000677.1:0-24326 GCA_910591965.1 Dentiscutata erythropus
AAAAAAAATAGATCATAACTAAATTTATGCTATTTTTAAGCTAAAATTGTTACACGAACTCTACAGCTTAAGGGATAAGATTTTAGTTATTCAATGATTAATATTATGAAATTTGTTTTATCAAAGCAAATAGTTGGCTGATATGTGCTATGCAGTAGCACATTTCAGCCAACTATTTGTTTTAGCAGAACAAATTTTATAATATTTATTATCATATGATCCAATATTGATACTATTGTGTAATTATGATTATGATTTACAAGTCATTATTGGCTAACTGAGTTTTAATTCAAGATTGTTGTACTTATGTAATAATGTAAAAAAAATAACAAGAAGAAAAAAATTTATAATTAAAAGAGTTTGCATAATAATTTAATACTATTGTATTATCTAGTTCAATTTCTAGCAATCTAGTTAAATTTTCAAATGCTTTATCATATTTGCTTATAATAAAAATATTTTTCTTGGTAAATTAATTCAAATATATTATCTAACTCTTTTCTAATACTTTTGTTAATTATTGATTAATAACAAGCAAATTTTTTATATCCACCTATAATAAATAACTTTTTTTTGATATTTTAAATTATTTATTTTTTAATTTTTTATTAATAATATTTTTTTTTTTTTTGGTTTCAACGGTAGCCACTTTATTATATCTGAATAATTAAATATATTACAAGGTAGTACAGTAGCCTAGTCTATATATTTCTATATATCCCGGGTCTCTCCCCCGCAGTGTTGCAGTTTCCAGACCACCATACCCCCCATTCGTGCGTAAAGCAAACAACGGCTACTCTAAAGTGCCCATGTGTAACCGTCTAGCCACTGATTTATCTCCCCTTTGGCCTCTAACTTACTAGGGGATTACCCACCAGATCAATAGTAGGCTGTGCTCGCCTATTTGCTGGGGCACCTGTTCTACTCATATGCCTCACCCAGACTTCGGTAATTTTACGCCACAGCTTGACTTATGCACTTGGGTCAGAGCTAACTATTGAACCCCTTGTAACCAACTTTAGTATCTGTTATGCTGCTGTCACCGGATTTGTACCTCAAGCCATCTTTTAGGATGCTGCCGCAACTCAGTCTGTACCTCAAGCCACAACCTTTCCAAGTTAGTCAACTATTACCTACTTCTTGCCCTTATTAAGGTTCACAACAATTCCAATACCCACATTTGGTACTGTCTTCTTACCCAGATTCTTTATTGGTCTCTCCCTTACTTTTAGCTAGCAACCCGAAAGAGTTGGTCTGCCCAGGCTTTAGGTGCCTAAAGGACGCCCTCCCCTTGGTACATACTTTCAAAGTGTATGCTCTTTTCCTCTAGTGCGACAGAACCCGACGGTTTAGCTGGTGTGTCCTTCACCATTAGGACCTGGTCGTTCGGTTCTCTGATCTCGGGCCCCAGTTTGAATTCAGCCCTCATGTAGTACTATCATAGATCATTGCTATTCCTTAGCTCAGGACTTCCCAAATAAGTTTTTGGTTATTCCAGCTCCTCGGCTTTATTGCACCATTGCTCCCATTACTAGATGGTGTGACCAAAGTTACAGATTTACCTAATATCCAACTGATAATCATAACTGTCAAATGTAACACAAGCCTATTTTTCAAAATTCATCGTTCATGGGATTCGAACTCTAGACCTGCCACTTGGAGAGAGTGACAATTAGACCACTACACTAAGTCACCACACCTCTTTTTTATTAATATCTTCATTAGTTATTACTGTCAATCTAAATATATATATAGTGCAAACAGCCTAGTCCCAACAAATAAAATTGATGAAATTTAAATTGCTAATTCTTCTTTAAAAAAAATAGTAAACAAAAAATACTATCTTAAAATGTTAAACTAAAACAAGCTAAACACTTCCAATTTCTTAAGATTATTTATAAAAAAGTTATAGTAGGTTAAATTATAGTATTTTTATAATTAAATATGAAATTTGGCCACCTTTTATATATCTAAAAAAAAGGCAGATTTGGTCTCTTTAGACAATTAATTTAATTTTATATATATTAAAATTAAAAATTTGGCCACTTTATATATAAATATTAGCAAAGTTTTCAAATTGGCCTCTTCATATATATAAAAAATAAAGTTTGAATTTGGCCACTAAAAATGTTTAGTTGCTATGACTAGGTTGTCTGCTCTGTAGACAAAATTAAATTAATACATTACCTAACCCTTTTCTAGTGGTTTTGTTAATTTATCGATTAAATTAGCAAGCATATTTTTCATATCCACTCATAATAAAATAACCTTTTCTTGATGTTTCAAATTATCTATTCTTCGATTTTTTACTAATATCTTCATTAGCTATTTCTGTCAATCTAAATATATATAGACAAAATTAAATTTTAAACAAGCAAAAAATGATTAAACCTTTTGAATAAATTAACCAGAATATTTAAACCTTCTATTTTCAAAGTTTGTTTATTATTTGGCAGGGTAAATATTTTTTTGAATTTAATTAAGTTGATAATCAGATTCTATTAATTAGATTCTTATGAAATATTTAGTAAGAAAAAACTTTTAAATGACAATTGTTATTAAGTTATAATATAAACAAATATCATCATATTAATTTATTATTAATTATAACCAATACAATGCATAATTAAAATTTTTGGTATATAATTAATTTCAACTCCGTACATAACTAATCATAATGCGTCTAGTATTGCCATACATAATCGCTTTTTAAATTTCAATCTGCACACAAGAATAATAGAATCACAGGATCACAAGATTTTGAAGAAATAATTATTTTTTTTCAGTATTATTATATTGAGTATTGCTAACTTTCACCCTAGGTAATATCACCTAGTTGTATAAAAACCAATTAGATCACTAGATCTTGTATAACCAAAACAAAGCAAAGAAAAAAAAAATTTAAAAAACTTTAATAACTCTAAATTTTATTATGAAAACTACATTTCAACTTTTAAGTAAAAGTTTTCAGGTTTGAATTTTACATATATAAATCCTCTTACTCAAACCCTAATCTAACTTTAGCTTATGCCTAACCCTAATCTTAACTACATGTAAATTTATTTTAATAAAAATTTTATAATGCTGGGTGATATCACTATGGGTAAAAATTAGTTAAAATCTATTATATTTATTCACTTATTAGAATTTATTTAATTATCGCTACAGGTTATAAGTCAAATTACACTCAATTCAAATGTATAGAATGCATTTTTATCCAAATTCAAATTTTATTTAACACACATATAAAGCTTCAAATTTGAATTTTTTATGCTATTAATAAAAGGTACTTAGTTATGTCCACTACAAGCTTTTTTGCTTGTTTAAAATCTTTAATATCATCTACTATTTTTTTGAATAGGTTTAAAGTTCGATTCAATACTTTTGAAGCCTTTTTTTTGAGGGAAAATTATTTGACTTTTCAAAACAATCAAGTGGCTAAAATATAAAATTAATAAATAAATTTATTTAAACATAGAAATAAATGAAAAGATTTTTATACTTCATGAAGAGTAAATTTCAGATTCAGATTCACTATCTTCAGTACTCGATTCTTCATTATCTATATTTTGGTCTCTGAATTTACCAGATCAATTATTAAAATTGACTTGTGTATAATTGATTAAGGTTGATATTCAAATATTTTTCCACAAAGCTTCTTTAGCTTCCGTAAAGTAAAGGATATTGGGAATTGCATTGTATCTAAATAAATATACCATAATATTAGATTTAGAAATTATAAACCATAATATAATGACAATGAACCTGCAAAAGCTTCATTCATATTATTTACTTCTATTTGGGGAAATATCTACAACTATTTCAAGATTCATATACATATTGCTTTCTCTCAACATCCATAAGTTTTTCATAACTATATATTTCAAGCTCTTCAGATTTTATAGTCTTTTCTTTTTGTTTGCGAATATCATTTAAAATTTGATTCTGTTTTATGCTTCCATTTACACGGGTTGTGCACTTAAAACATGACTTATTGTTATTTTGAAATGCAGGTTTTGGTTTCGTAATTCGACAGGATGAATAAAGTTGTGCTATATTTTAGAAAATATTTTGTATTAAGATATTCAAAGAAATAAAAGTTTCATCGTAAATTGTTATTATTATTCTTACATATATTATTATTCTTATATATATTATTATTATTATATATCGGTCAAGGATTATGTCCGTTAATCCAATAAGAATTGTCAATTTATTATGAATTTATATCGGTTTTACTTAGACGAGTAATGTTTATTTAGATAATATATCCATAAATTATATCTTAATCTTTCACTAGACTAGATAATAATGCGACGTATGTCCGCCTTTTATTAAATATTTGCTTTGTATTTTTTTACAGCTACTGCATTATAAAAGAAACTTCGATTAAAATTATGAAGCAAAAATCATACATATGATTATATCACGTGTTTTTTTCGGATAGTTTAACGGTCGCGTATTAACGTTAATCCGTGAGGCAATTGTCAATTTATATGATCATCGTGCGAATTTTCTATTGTTTTTCATAGATAAAAAAAGGTTATTTGAACGGTATCTCCATAAACTATATGCTAACCTCTCGTATTAAACTAAGTAAAAACATTATATAGGTTCATCTTTCACCAATTATTCACTTTATTATTTTCTATAACTGTCATAATGTAAAAGAAACTTTGATCCAAGTTGTTGAACCATAGATAATAAATTAACGTCAGTAATCCAATCTATCGCTATCGTTATGTTAAAATTAAAACGCTGTATCAAGTACATACGTACATACAACATCCAAAATGCTCAAATAACTGTATTACCATTATTGCTTTTGTACAATATCCGAGACTTCTATTAATAATCGTTGATTTACAGTAGAGTGTTAAGCATGGACCTATATTCTAACCTAAATTATATGAATCTCAAAGATGGATAAATTTATAAAACAGACTGTGGATATTTGTTATTAATGCTTTTTATTTCTTATGGTAGGTAATAATACCTGAAGTTTATAATAGTTTAAATATCTAATTAGTATTTTATTAATCAACTTATTGGTACTCCGATTAGTGAACTCAGAGTAAATGCTATTAATATCTGTGGAAAAAAAAAGTTTAAAGCATATTTTGACTGACTTTTTACCTCAAGTATGTAATATTCTTGTAGAGTATTTGAATAGAGGTTCTGTAAGTGCCGACATTGGCACCATGTTTGAATCGTGCCAGACACGGAGACAGGCACTATCGTTATGTTTTAATAGTACCATGCCCGGCACTGCAGAACTCTAATTCGAAGGCATCAGACTGATTTAACTAAAAAAAAGACAGTTTAAATAATAGCGATAGTGATTTTTAATGGATGAGTGCTCTATATTCGAAGGATATAAATAAATTACAAGTCCAAACCATTCAAATAATCTCTATATAGCGATAGTCTCTATGTATCATAACGATAATATAATTATGTGCGAACGTGCATAACAATAATGATAATAGTAACGCTAAGGTAACGCTTCGTCTTTAAGCGGGAGAAATTAAGGGATTGTCAATTTCCTGTTTTTTTTTTTTTTAAAAAAAAAAAAAAGAATAGCCCATAATTAGGAGGATCTTCACAAAAATTCTCATGGTTTTCTTAAAGACGTTGACTAAAGTGCATTTACTTGGACACTAACTTCCCAAGTTATAAGCCAACATACACTGGATCTTTAAGTAAAAAGAATTCATATATTCTTTTTTCATTTATTATCTGATTTATTTTGGTCTACAAGCGTTTTAAGATAAAAGAAACTTCAATCAAAGCTACAAAATCTTAAAGGCAAACATTAATTTTATGGAAGAAAAGATTGCCAATTCAGATTCACATGAAGCTTTTTTTTTGAACTTCATTGATGGAAATTACGAATATGTTAACTCTGATGAAGATGATGGCTTATTAGATAATGGTAGTACGAGTTTTTTTAGTGAAAGCCTGGCATCTGAAAATTTTGGAACAGAAAGTACCACAAACGATTGTGAAATAGAAATGCGTCCGTTTGTTCTAGATGAAATTGGGTTTGAAAAAGCACGTACAATGGCTGATATAAATGAAAATGAAGAACTCACGTGGGAAAACATTGATGTAGAAACTGATGATAATAGCGATAATGTAAATTCAATGCCGATATTAGAATCAGAGTCAGAAGAATCAGCAGAGGGAACAGCGTATTTGATAGAGAATTCACAAAGTCAAAATTTGACATCCTGTGTTCTCTTGGATACAATTGATGGTTGTATTCAACGCTGTTCTAATAAAACAAATAGACAAAGGCCTTTAGTACAACTCATAGGAACATGGGAGATAGACCATGATATATTTCTAAAAGTAAAGGAAGAAGACAAATTACATTCATTAGGCGTTTGTTATGCTCACTTTATATTTGACCAAAAATCCCACAAATCACATATTAAAAAGTTGCGATCAATTGAAAAGAGTTGGATTTATAATCACCGCTGTCTATTCTGTAATAAGTATAGGGCTTTTTTTAGTCGTGGAAATACATGCGTACAACATTCGATACAGGTTAGTGATCGCAATATCCAAGTGCCTTGTGTTGGTTTAAAAGTCTGTTCAGCTTTTTCTTGCAATGAATTACCCGAAAATAATACTGATGCTGACAAGTCTGATGAATACCGACCACGCTTTATATGCTCTGATTGCTTCAATTCAGAAGGAGGACATTTTTTCAAAAGGAATAAGCGAGGAAATAACCCACCTTTTTCGTGTAAGGATATGCATGATAACGATGCTACAGAAGCTCTTAAGCTTATGGGAAATTGGATATTAAGCATCTCAGAAAGTGCAGAACAAGAATATAAAAAAAAAATTTTATCACACTTAAGTGTAATGCTTAATAAAACTGAACTATGCCCTGTTAATAATCCTACAAGCCTATTATATATCAAGACTGCATTACGATTGAAACATGTTAATATTATAAAGATAAAAGATAAAAACTATGACTTTACTACGGATACATCCATTAAAGTTGGAGAGGCACTTGGAATTGCAGTATTGCGATCACGTCATGAGGTGCAAGAGAATAAAAAAAAACTTGAAGAACCAGATTCTATAGAAGATTACCAAAGTGGATTTCCTAGTTGTTTGTCAGGATTCTTTAAAGGACTCATCACTGTATTAGTAAAGAAAAAATTTGAAGCTACAATGCAGAAAAGGAAAGAAAGAGGTTTGGCGGAAAAGGTTTTTGATACAACCAAAGTAGCTAAAATATCAATTTTTTTAATATCAATGATTTTAAATATTGCATTTCCCAGCACAAACGTATGGTTAACGCACATTATGAGCTCTCTTTGTCGCAAACCTAAATTACTATCTTCTTTATATAGTATTTTGTATGCAGCTAATATTGTATCACATACACAGAGGTATGAGCAACAATTAGAAAAAAATAGAATTAAAGACGTGCATCCAGAGAATAAACTTTGGAAAGGCGAAAATATTCAGAATATCGCGGTAATAGATAATATTGACCTTTTAGAGAAAACATATGCATATGGTAATATCTATGATACGACACGCAATACATTTCATGCTACCTTAAGGATGGTATTTCAATATGCTTTAAAACCGTTTAGTTCTAAAACTGATACCAATAAAAATAACAACAATAATGCAATCCAAAATATTTTTGGTACATCAACATTTACCGACGATCTACTTGTAAACTTTGAAAAAATTTTCCTTAATTTTTTACATACTCGACATGAAGACTGGAGTGCAAGTGATCTTCTTCATGAAATTGCACAACAAACAGAACTAGGATGTCAAGTTTTACCACCTAATGTTGTAATCCTTCAACCCGGGGATAGTCCAAACTGTAATGAAAATGTTCACAATGCATGTAATATGTATTTTAATGATGTAGGGGTAGAAAATAATAATCGTTTATATGTAGCTTGTGATCAAGCAATATTCCACCGACTAATTCCATACAAAGACGCTAATGAAAAAGTAGGTTTGCTTTTGGGGCAATGGCATACCTCAAAAGATATGTGTAGCGCATTGATAACTATCTTTTCAGGCTATGGGATATTTAACCTAGCTGCATCTCTTGGCGTTAAGTACTTAGATAAGTTAGAGAAAGTAGTAGATTATCAGGCAACTTGTCGAGTTCTAGAGTTAATTTGGGTGGCCGTCGGCATAGCAATTAGTCGATACTTAATTAGTAAGAATAAAAAAATGGATAGTATTGAAAATAGTAGTAATAAAGTGCTGAAGGTTTGGTATTATTATTTTAAATGGGCAGGATACTGGATTGGTCATAAAGTTGGAATTCGCAAAGGAAATTTTGAAATGCAGTTTAAAAACCTTTCAGCATTTTCCCCCTTATTTCCTGTAGCTGGAAAAAGTAATTACGCAAGATCTGTTGCTTATTTTTTGTCATATATTAAAGATGATCCATCACTTAAAGAATTACTTCAACATGTTTGTTCAATTAACTTAACACGCCCTGGTCACTATTTTGCGCTCGATGAAGCTCTTGAACGATTAGGGGTAAATTTTGTTAAACAAAACATTAAGGGAAAACCTATTGATAATGAAGATCTTAAACGGCAAATTGCTTCTGTGCAGTCTGAAAGAGATCGTTTATCTTTATTACTATCAAAATACATAGGAGATACAATTATAGTTAATGAGGATCGTACAATTAATTTACATAAAGAAGAATTATGGAAATTATCCTCTGAGTTGTTTAATGCGTTTTCTTCAGTAGAGCCAGAAAATCATAATCTGTTTAAATATACAAAGGAAATGAATGAAACTGGGTTTCAAAAAATGTTTTCATGCTATAGTATTGGTATTTCACGGCTAAATACTATTTTACGCCAAGATGTTTATAAAACTGAAGCCAGGAATGTTAAAGGTCGTCGTGCTCGCAATATTACTGCATACAAATTTGAAAGCATTCAGTCAACAATAATCAATAATGATAATGATAAAAAAAAAAAAAAAAGAATCAGAAATGAAAAAAATGCAACAGAGTCTGGTCCCGTAAAGCGTCTACGTCGGCAAACTACTGAAAATGAAAAAAAAATTCTTAATACCATACTTGATAGTAACAGCTTTTCTGAGGTCAAGGCTCTAGAAATTCTAGATCAACTTGAAAATAAAGAATGGGATTTGCAACGAATCCGCAGATATTGGAATAATAACCGGTATAAAAAAAGCATCAATAATGAACAATAGTGATTAATACCAGTTTAGAGCATTCTCATATCATACTAAACCAGATAGCATTAGCGGAACATACAGTCAACCCTCCATAAATGCATATCATCGGGACCAAACTTTTGAGGGCTTGCATTTAGAGAACAATAATAAAAAAATGCATTTATGGGAGTTTAGTATATATTTGGGCCAGAAAATTAACATGCATTTAAGGAGGTCATGCACTTAGGAGGGATGCATTTAGGGAGGGCCGACTGTATATTGTTGGTTATCATTATAAAATGGAATTGGTGCTAAAACAGATAAATACGTATAAAACATTTTGTTATTATAAAGGGCCTACTAATAATGGTCCTAATGATGAGATATAGTGCTGGTTATTATGATGATAATAGAAGTTGAAGTGGATGGACATAAATCATTCAATAATTATAAAAAATCTGCTGATATGTGAAATAATTAAATTTAACGTCATATAAATAAAGGCTAAAAGATGATAAGCATCTATAATTACTTTTTGGATCTTCAATAATTTTATTTTAATGAAAACATTTAGTATAAGAAGTGAGATAATTCATGAATGCTGAATGTTTGAATCCGCGACGAAGTTACTTAGCGATCTTTCTGGACACTCAATTAATGGCAGATTTTGCCAAGCCAGGTGTAAAAAAAAATATATTCAGTGGCAAAAAGTTTGTAAATTGAATGATAAAATGTTTTTACTATTAAAAATATGATAAACTTTATCGTTATCAAATTCTGATTATTATTACAATGATAAACTTACTTGACTCTGTTTAAAATATTTTTCGCTAAGTAAATTTATTTACCGATTTATGACTTATTGGCCAAGGCGCTTGATAATGCCCTTTAATAAATGATACTTCATCTAGGTATGATTCTTTTTTGGAGTGCAAAAAAATTACAAAAAAAAAATAAAGTAGTTAAAAAAGCAAGAGAGAAACGTACTATAAAGTGTTAATTGGTGGGTCTCTATGATTTTTACTCAAGACGCTTTGAGAATTAAAATTTATATTCATGTACTATACATATTATATCATGAATAATAGTATCTTCATGCACTGAAGAATCCCCAGTTGGTGTAAAACATTGAAGACTATCAAAGTTGAATGAAAAATATACGCCGGGTACATCTCAAGTCTTTGTAAATATCTGAATATGTCAGTATTTTAAGTACTAAATACTGGAATATAACATACAGAGTAAATTAATGGGCCCACTCTGACTTTTGTTAGCTCTAATACATATTTTACATAGTACCCTAGCCATGGCGAAAACATTTGTTGCACTAAAAGGAGATTCTACTTGAACAGTCACATTCTGATTGGACGAAATTGTTCAATTATAATTAATTTTTTTCAAACTTTTAACGTGACAACCACCTATATGAAATCGATGAAATTTTTTTTTATTCTGATTCTATATGTCTATATAATTAAAATAAAAAAATTCAATCGATTTTAGATAGGTAGCTGTCGAGATATCTTCGCTCAAGTTCGAAAAAAAGCTTTGCCGCAGATTTTGTTTTGATAGTTATCCAAGTTTTTTCGCGACGACCGCTTATCAAAATCGATAAAATTTTTTTTATTCTGATTCTTTATGTCTATATAATAAAAAAATTTCATCGATTTTAGATAGGTAGTAGTCGAGATATCTTCGCTTAAAATTCGAAAAAAAACTTCTCCAAGCTTTTGTTATCCAAGTTTTTCTAAACTTTGAGCGAAGATATCTCAACAACCACCTATCTAAAATCGACAAAGAATTTTTTATGCTGATTCTACATGTCTGTACAATTAAAATAAAATTTAATTGATTTTAGATAGGTAGTCGTCGAGATATCTTCGCTCAAAGTTTGGAAAAAACTTGCCGCAGCTTTTGTTTTGATAATAAGTTTTTCTAAACTTTGAGCGAAGATATTTTGACAACCACCTATTTAAAATCGATGAAAAATTTTTATTCGGATTCTTTATGTCTGTATAATTAAAATAAAGAAAAACTACTCATCAATTTAGATAGGCAGTTGTCGAGATATCTTCGTTCAAAGTTCGGAAAAAACTTTGTCGCAGCATTGTTTTGATAGTTAATCTAAGTTTTTTCTAAACTTTGAGCAAAGATATTTCGACAACCACCTATTTAAATAGATGAATTTTTTTTCATTCTGATTCTATATGTCTATATAATCAAAATAAAAAAATTTCTATCGATTTTAAATAGGTAGTTGTCGAGATACCTTAGCTCAAAGTTTAGAAAAAACTTAAACTATCAAAACAAAAGCTGCGGCAAAGTTTTTTTCAAACTTTGAGCGAAGATATCTCGACAACTACCCTATTTAAATTATTTTTTATTTTAATTATATAAACATTTAGAATCAGAATAAAAGAATTTTCATTAATTTTAGATAGGTGGTTGTCAAGATATCTTCGCTCAAAGTTTAGAAAATTTTGGATAGCTATCAAAACAAAAGCTGCGGCAAAGTTTTTTTCCGAACTTTGAGCGAAGATATCTCGACAACCACCTATCTAAAATCGATGAGATTTTTTTTTTATTCTGATTCTTTATGTCTATATAATTAAAATAAAAAAAAATTTCATCGATTTCATATAGATGGTTGTCGAGATATCCTTGTTAAAGGTTTGAAAAAAAAATAATTACAATCGAACAATCTCGTCTAATCAGAATGCGACTGTTCAAAATAGAATCTCGTTTTAGCAACAAATTTTTTCGCCATGGCTAGGATACTATATTTTACATACGTAACAGGTATTTGTTTTGTAGAGGATCACAGCAAGTTTTCCGTACATGATTTATCATGTGATCATGAACCAATAGAACGAGTTTTGATAAAGAAACTTCGTTATAAAAATATTATTATTAATTTTATATAAATATATCTGATTCATATAAATACAATTTATATTATGAAATCAAAACATGTCTGAAATTTTTGAATATTAAACTTTCGGATTATAGTAATATTATTAATAGTTAGATTATTAATAGTTATATAATAATGCAGATTAATCGACATTTCATTTGACCGATATAAGTAAAATTCAAAACTAAAAACTTTTGCTTAGAAGTTGAAATATAGTTTTTTAAAAATTTTTTTTTCTTCACTTTGTTTTGGTTACACGGGATCTAGCGATCTGATTGGTTTTTATGCAACTAGGTGATATCACCTAGAGTGAAAGTTAGTTTGTAATGAAAAAATTAAAAAGTTAATTCCGGCCGGAAATTAGTGAACAATTATGTAATGCGGGCCAAAACTTTGAAGATCCACGGCCGTTAGCCAATAAAAATCGAGAATCTGCCGCGCATTTTTTGTGCGGCACCTAGGGTTAATACGTGAGTACAGGTGTGCCTACAGCAGTTACACAAAGATATCATTAAAAAAAAAAAAAGATTAGGATCGAATAATAAGATGCAACAGGATCACCTGCTTTTTTGGCTTACACGCTCAAGAGCCCCAATTTCTTACAAATATATTGGGACAAAAATGTACAATAAAGTACGAACACGAACATACTCTGTTGCTTCAAAGCAGGGGCCTCCTAATTCTTCGTCTGTTTCCTTAGTTGACCTTTTAGACAGGTCAGAAATACCAAAGGTCAGATTGAACCCACCCGTATACCAAATCTCTAACAAATATTATGGTAATATCTAAGCATATTAGTAATAATGTTTTATATGGCTCGTGAATCTTGAGTTAATATACACGTATTTGCACACTTTTTCATATAGCTAGCCGTTGCTTCGACATTTTGAAAAAATGCACCTCATGGCATTCCGGTTACGTTGGTTTTGATACTGAGACTACAGTTCACAGACAACGAAACCATAGATTAGTTTCAATGATACAAATTGCCACGCGTGATTTGTGCTTTTTATTTCAAGTGTATCGTATTACACAGGGGAATTGTAAAGAGTTTCCGCCAATACTTCGTCAATTTTTAAGTAATCCGGATATTCTAAAAGTTGGAGTCAATGCGACTCATGATGCAGAATGGCTAAAAAAATCATATGACATTCAATGCCAAGGAATTGTTAATCTCGAGGACATTGCTAAAGAAAAAGGTTATTCAGCGGGATCATTGTCAGAGTTAACGTTAATGTTTGGTGATCCAGGGCTTGTTTTGGAAAAAAATAAAAGAAAGATATTAAAATGGAATTTTGATGCAGCAATATTGGATCCTGAATTAATATTATATGCATCAACTGACGCATTCGCTGGAATTCAAGTGTATGAGAACATTCTTGAAGATAGGATGAATCCTGATTATTTAAACTATGAAAGCATGAATCCGATGTCTAGGGAAGATGAAGAAAAAGAGATTTATGAATTGCTTTTAAGTTCTTATCCGAAAGGCAAAGTAGGTCATCTTTATTTTTCAAACAGCTTGACCATAATTTACATGAATGATATTCTTAATTTTTATAATCACTTTGAAATAGGCCCATAAACTGAATACTCTTGTCAGCTTACTTGAAAATAAGTATGGCCGTTGGATTAAGACCAAACCAAAGAAGCTTGATCGACACCTTGAAGTGAATAAAACAATTGAAAAGCTTATCAAAGATGGACGTCTTATCGTTGTCGAAGAGGAAAAACAAGTAGATGGAGTTGATGAACAAAATCAAAATGCCGAATCCAGTAATGAAATTCAAAGTCTAGAATTCGCGAGTGCTGTCATCGACAAAGTCGATACGTTGGTCAAACTTCCTGGCATATCGATTGAAACTATTGTTTCAAGTTCTTACGCAGATCAATTTTTCATTTCGAAAGGCCTTAGTTCAGATGAATGCGATTTTTTGAAAGAAATTTCATCATACATATTGAAAGCCACAAAAAAAGAGTCTCTGGTACATATATATATTAACAATGGGAAAAAACAATCTTTGGCTAAAGATGATCGAGTAATTAAGGAAAAGCTCGATGCTTTGAGTCTAAAAGGAGCTTTAATACCAGGTAACAAGTGGAATACTCTTATGTTCCATCCTGATTGGCTAACAGAATTGGAAAAGGGTTACGAAGAATTCATAACTACTCAAGAACAAGTTAAAGAGCACGTCTGCAATCTGTAACAGGTTATACCGATTATACCAGTTGTATGACTGATCACAC
The DNA here is from genome assembly GCA_910591965.1 of Dentiscutata erythropus. Lineage (NCBI taxonomy): Eukaryota > Fungi > Glomeromycota > Glomeromycetes > Diversisporales > Gigasporaceae > Dentiscutata > Dentiscutata erythropus. The sequence goes on from CAJVPY010000677.1 coordinate 14,363, forward strand.
TACCAGCGGCAAAAATCAGATGTGATGTTATTAATCCAATTATGAAATTAACATTAATAATAATAACATTATGGTGGCCGCTGTCTTTACTTTAGAAAACTGTAAAAAAAAAAAAAAATTTCGTCTTTTTTTTTTTTTTAATTTTTTATATTTTAATATATTTAATTATAGGAATAGAAAGATCGAATGGACAAATAACAGGTAACTAAAAAAACATTGATAAAAATATAATGTTTTTAATAGAATACTATAAAAAAAAATTAATTTCGTTTTGAAGAAACGTTAATTCAATGAAAAAAATTGTACTGAACAATGAAAGAGCGTACTGAAACTCTACGAAATAACCCATCAAAAGTTGACGAAATAACACAACAAAACATGAAAAAAGTTTCATTAAACTTGAATCACTAACGAAACAAGCCACAAAATCTGTCAAAAGAACATGCCAAATTGAAGAAGCTTGACAAAACAATAAAAACCTAGCGTACCAAAATTTGTCGAAAATGCACTGTGTGTCAAAGAAAGAGGTGCGATAAGAAACGTGAGTACTGGAGTAAGGATAGAAAAAGAATACCGAAAATAACAAAGAAAAAAGGGTTGTAAGAAATGTGAGTAAAAAAATAAATAAAAAGGAAAAGATGTTATAAAAACGTGAGTAAAAATTAATACGGAAAATAAAATATCAGTAAAAAACGTGAAGGAAAAAAAAAAATAGTTAAAACATTGAGGGGTTGTTATACAGAATAAATATTGTGGTCTAGGCCAAATAGATCCAAACCCAACCTAGAGATGTTGGTTGGTTTTCACCAAATTTTAAATTTGAACCCTATAAACTATACCTTAAATAAGCAGAACCAACATCACGTGATCCTTTATAACTATATAAAATAAAAATAACCATATATTATTGTTTTTAATAAAATTTAGGGTTAGGGTGCATTTTTATGAATTTTTTTTTTTATATATTACAATATATATTAGATATCTAATATATTTTAAAATTTTGGCTATTAATATAAAAATTTTTATTATGCTAAAATTTAATTGGCCACTCTTGGTCACATGGTGTTGGTTCTAGGCTATATGCATAGGGTTTTTATTATACCGGTATAATAGAAATGGTACGTAGTATAATACCAGGTATAATACCGTATAATACTGTATAATACGGTATAACCAATATTTTGCTTCTATAGTTTAATATGGTTCGGAATCTTTCTGAAATTTCTAAAAATTAGCTTGTTTAAATCGGAAATCTTCGTGTCCTCGATTTAATTGTACGTTGTTACCCGGTCCCTATTATCACGGGTTACGAGTCACGGGTTTACTGCGCCGAATGTGCCGAATGTGCCACATGTGCCCATTGTGCCATATGTAGCGCAAGGGAACTAAGTGGATCAAGGGACATAAGAAGTATTAATGGTATAAGGGATACCAGGGACATTTGTAGCGGATGGGACATTTATAGTTCAAGGGACATATGTAATTATTAGTAGATAGTTTATTATATATACGGGCGATATTCGCTCCACTTTGTAGGATGTTGCCATGATAGTTTATTAATATAAATAAAGGACACTACAATTGATTCTATAACATACATCACACACTCTTTCGAATTGCCAAATCACTACATACTAAACCCTCTCGCTTGCATACTTACTTACAATTATAGCATACCACGGCACGGTTTTGTGTCTCCGTGCTCACGTGACTCCCTGTTATTAGTTGAACCGTTAACCCCGTTTCCGAGAGGTATACGCAGGTTAACAACGTATACCCTCTGTGTATAATACGGGTATTAGTAATAATAATACCCCGTGATCTTGATATAATGATCGGGGTATTGTACCAATTGTATAAATACGGTATAAAAAATCTTAAAAACCCTATCTGCTACGTATATATTTTTATATAAGATTTTTATACAATTGGTATAATACCCGTATAATACCAGTATTATACACAAAGGGTATAGATATAATACCATAATTAAAAACAATTTAGCCAATTAAATCGGGTTATTTGAGGACACGAAGATTTCCAAACTAATTTTTAGAAATTTCAGAAAGATTCCGAACCATATTATACGGTATATATATATTATACTACCATTTCTATTATACCGGTATAATAAAAACCCTATATGCACCATAGTCAAAACCTATTTGGTTTTTTATTATTAATTAAAGCTTTACTTAAATATATTAGTTAATATAGTATTTAAGCTTAAGTTAATCATATCACTAGTGTTTAATATTACAGTAATTTTTATTATAAGCTGCAGTAAAATATATATAGTAAAAATTAGATATAATACTGTATAAATTTTGTCTTTTTGTTTTTATGTACCTGCGGAGTATTGCCTTCCATAACCGTACGTATAACTTTAAAAACAAATATTTTCTATATACTTTTTATATTTTATTTAAAAGCGTCAGTAGGTTTACACTTTCATATCGATATATATACTTTCGTAAAAATAACCGGCTTGACGTGAAAATGTAATTAGTGAACATGCGCAAGAACAACTTATCAATTTTATGCACCTGCATCTGCGTCTGGGTACAGTCAGGCAAATCATTTGATAGCGTAACCTGTCAATCTTGTGTCAGGTTTCCGATAAATAAAGCCGGATTAACCTTCGAGTACCTTCTGCCTGTTGAGAATTGACACTTGGTGAAATGTTTGACCAAAAAACTTATCGATCAAATACTTATTAATCATTCATTGATTTCTTTTTAAATAAAATTACTGTTTGATGTTATAGATGTCGGTATAACCAGTGATGTGAGTAAATCGTTAATTTTTTAGGTCTCGACTAATATATCCGATCCCCAATTACTTAAAATTTCAAGCCCAGGCCCGGCCCAAAAGCCGTTTAATTTCAAAAGTTACATTAGATGCTAATAGTAATTGAATTTCGATGTTCTTTTGAGAACAATAACAGATAAGTTTTAACATTAAACCAACGTATATTTGTGAATATTCGATTCCAAAAGAAAGACGCTTTAAATAAAGTAACTTCTCGTAAAAAGAAAGCATTTAGAATTAAACAATCTATTGATAGTTGAAAGTACGTTTCATAAGGGAAACGATGTCCCTTAATTGCTGATAGTATTATCACAATTTACAACTCAAAGGTGCAATATCACTTCACAGTTCATGACTGGATTTGATATGTTTAATTTATTATAATAAAAATTGCAAAAACTATGTACAATGAAGAACAGAAATGTTGAAAATAAAGATACATAATGACGCTATGTCTATGACCATTAAAACGAATGTACACTAATCAATCACAGGGTTCAGCTTAATTTTCAACTTAAAATATATTATAGTTTAAATCATAAATATATATTAATATCTGCCGCGTGGACGTTCTTGCGGCCGAGATAGAGGTCTTGATGGTCCACCTATAGGGCGCTGTAAATATTACAAGTGTTAAAAGTTTAATTTAAAAAATTTCTCATATTAATTATAGGTATGACTTACTCGTGAAATATTATTCATATGACCTCGTCCATAAGGTCCTTGTCGATCAAAGTAGGGTGGCGGAGGTCGATAATCGTTCCTATGATAATAATGATGATATTGATCGTCTCTTCCGCGACCCTAATGGAAATCCATAGTGTATATTTAGTTAAGGTCCTTAAGAAGGCATAAGAAGCAATGATCAAATAAAAGAGTAGTAAGGTTATTAACCATCATGCCACTTCCGGACATTCCACTTGGACCTGTTGGCGGTGGACCATATATGCCATTGTTAGGACCATGATTCATAGGATCATAATGAAATCCATTAGGCATATGCCGTGATCTCTTATGCAATGGACCTAGAGATGGATTTTGCTCATTATGACGTTTCATCGCGGGAGGTAATTGTTGATGAAAAGCCGTAATATCAACATCTTGTCTGTTAAGTAAAGGACCACTCGGATCTAGCCGTTCATGATTTAAAAAACGTCCTGGATCGTTCCTTTCATGACTGGGAAAACGACATGAATCGTTTCGTTCACTGTTCCCATAAAGGAACGTTTCATATCGATCATCAGAATAAGGCCTTGTATCATAACGATCGTCGAAAAAGAGTCTTGAATCACGTTCATAAGTTGAATAAAGAAAAGATTCAAATCGTTCACTAACTGGAAAAAATTTTCTATCTAATCGCTCATGAAGAGGACTAAACTCATTTCTCTCATGATTTGAAAAGGCTGTCGATTCATTTCGTGCTCGATTTGAAAAGGTCATTGATTCAGATCGTTCATAGTATGGTACGGAATTTGAACCTTTTGACTCATTATTTGTAAGCATTGGATTCGAATCAACCGATTCGTTTGTATGATGATATGGGGCTATTAGGTTTGTTTCATCTTGCTGTATTGAAGTTGTTGATCTCGATCCATCTAAAAAATATTTTAATTAATTTGTGTGAAAAAGATTTTAAGGTATTATAATATGTTCAACGTACCTTCTGGCAGTATTTTTATGGACACATCATCGTTTTCAACTTTGGGTGTTGAAAGACTTCTGGAATAAAGAAAATTTAAATAAAACTCGGATGAGAAAAAAATAGCATATAAAACTCCTAGCAATTCGGAATATCTCAAAAATAACTGGACAAGTAAATTTCTATAACATTGCAATAATCAGTCATTAAATTAAACACATACGCTGATATATCAACAGGCATACCATTCTCTGCTTTCGGTTCAGGAGTAGATGAGCTTTCAGATTGTTCACGTAAACGTGCCCATACGTCTTTTTTCCATTTAGCTAATTCATCAATTTTTGCTTGTATAACGCTCAAAGCAGGTAGCTCATCTTCACTTTCTTCGTAATTACTTTCATTCTCACTACTATATTTTTCTCCTAAACTTTTTTCGGACCCACAATTACCGTTCTCACCGTTCTCACACTCAATATTTTCTTGATATCTACTTACACTGCTCGAACATATTTCTAGATTTTGTGATGTTGTACATGACATTTGATCTTGTGGTAGCGTGAAAGATGGTGATATCAATCCATCGGATGAAACACCATTAATATTATTAGTTTCATAATTATCATAATAAGGTTCTATTGAGTCTCTGTCAGAATCATTGTAATTTGAGCCTCTATTAGACCCATTAAATTGTATTTTTGGATTTTTTTCTGATCCGTCAAACGTAGAATTTTGCCCATTTTCTGAGCCATTAGAATCGTTTTGAATGTTTTCCGAAGCATCAACAACGGAATTTCGGCAATTATCCAAGCTGTCTATACTATCCAAGCTCGAATCATGATCCGACGACAATTCGCTTAAGCTAGAAGTTGTCTCGTCATCACTAAAAAAAACGCCATTTGATATACGACTAACTCCATTAATTATTAGTGATGTTTCCCTCGTAATTATGTTGCCCTGCTCTTCAATTTCAGCATTATTGTTCTCAGCAATATCAGATGAGTAACCAATATACTCTCGTTCTCTTTGTGAAAATAACTCGCGCATCATCGCACTCCGTAAATTGCTTTCTTCTCGTGGTAGGTCAGGGTAGACCATACCAGTGGGTCTTTGAATATCTGCCATTTACCTTTATATAAATAAGTTAATAGCATAAGCCTAACTATAATTGTCCGATTTAAAAAAAATAATAATTTCGCACCCCTCTTTAGTTGCCAATGTTTGTGAAGTCGTTACTACGACAATAAACATGTTTTGAAAATAAGCTATCGTTATGGCTGTTTAAACTGTCCATGTCAGATGATATATCATAAATTTATTTTATATGATAGTTACGATGTGATACGGATTAACAATTCTATTAAGAACAGTTTTTATAGTTTTTAGAAGTTCGTATTACAACTGCTTTATATGACTGCGGAGCCCTGTACTTCTAATAGGAACTCCGATCTCGCGGCGTTAATGTTTCCTTATTGGTACTGTATATACTGTAATGGCTATCGGTGGGTCGTGCGATATTTATTTATCACAGGTACTGATTTACTCCCCTGTTTGTAAAACAAAACAAATAAAATAGATGTATTACTTACTGTATTACAGTATTACGAATTGGATTTTATTAGTGATTTGCAATTTGATTGGCTTGAAGATCCCTGAGTTACACAACATAAAAAAGTTTTTATATCGTAAATTTTCGAAATAGCGGGCATGGGCGTAATTTCGAATTTTGGCCTGAATTAAGCTTAATTCGAGCCAAAATTCGAAATAACATCTATGGCTGCTATTATTCACCAAAGATAAAATTTACTGGTGATGTTATATATTTTTTTTTTATTTAAATTCGGCAGTCTTGCCTTTACTTTATTAGGTTTAATAATATTATACTTTGAAATATTAAATTTTTCAGAAGGTTATTCTCCCTAATATCTAAATTACAAGTATTGGCTCACCTGGTTGTTTAAAGAATACCTATGTGCAACCTGCTATAGTAAGATTTACCTCCATACTAATTATCCTGCAAATGGATTCATTAGTATCTCCTTGGATGGTTCTTATAGTCTGTCAAGACTACTAATTAAATTTTTCACCAATCTGCTCATTTTTCACCTTTTATCTAACTTAAAATCTCATTCTTAGTTAGTTCAAGCACTTCTCTTCATCTTATTTTAGTCTCATTTTTTTCTTTCATTCTTTCATGAAAGTCATTACTTGGGTTCTTCTTTTTGCTAGCTCTCTTTTTCTTTTTAGTTTTTTTCTTTTTTCCTTTAGTATCTGCATTAAATCTTTTTTTTTCTTTCTGCATTATACTATTTTCCTTTTCCTATTCTTGAACTAGCTTGTATCTTGTGACTCATATCTCTTCATAAATCTTTTTAATCTATCTTTTTCAAAGTCTTACTATGAAATCTCTTGCTTGTTTGTTAAAATCAAAACTTAGCCGAATTTCATCAAAATTTTCTTTTGTGATTAGACCTCTTATCTATCTTTCTCTTCTATAGAGCTTTTTAGCTATATTTTTTTTTTCCATTATAAATAAGATTTCTTCTTTCTTTTCATACTAGTCTTGTATTTTTTTTATTTCTTTTAGGGTCAGCTTAACTTCTTGTTCTTCTATATTTTGCATTATGTTTAGTAATACTTTATAGCTTACTAGATGTTCTATATTTTCTGTCTTTTTCTTGTATATAATACATTTATCTATTTTGTATATATCTGGTTTTCTTCTGTTAAGCTTTTCTAATACTGGTTATACACTTTAATTCAAAAAGCTGCATTGAATTTGATCTAAAAGTGTGATTTTGCTGCTTGGTTTTACTTTCTAATAGTTTATAGAAGATTGGCCAATATTGTAAGATTATTCTTTCTTGATATGTTATATTTTGACTATTATGCACAAAAGTTCATTCACTCTATTTATTACTTTACTCATTATTTTGATAAAAGAATATATTGGCTTTTCTGTAACTTTATTTTTCCACTTGTACTTTAGTCTGAATTCTTTTGTGTCTAATACTGTAGAAATTAAGAGTTCTGTAGATGATACACTTTCTTGGCTTTAAAATCTGCCAAGTCATTGTAAAAATCTCCTAAATAACTCTTTACTTTGGTTATATAAAGAGCTAGTTGCTTTGTTTTAACTATTTCTACTATTGTTGCAATCAGACCCTCATTTTTTATTTTAAGCCATTGTCTTGCTTTATTTGCTTTGATCTCTTTTTTGATTGCAAAAATAGCTGCACTACTATCTGTCTTTATTTTAACTTCTTTTTCTTTAGGTGTTATTAAAAGCATTACCAGAATTGCTACTAGCTCTGTTCTTGTTGATAAAAACTACTTTTTATACTACTTGATATATAATGTGACCTTCTTCTGTAACTTGTACTAATCTACATCTTATTTTTATTTTAATCTACTTTCTGAAAACGAAAATAAGCTATTTGTATAAAAAACTAAACTATTTAAAGTTTTGTTTTGTTCTAAAATCTCTATTACTGCAACATTTTTTATTTTCGGGATAGTGCAATTTTTTTGCATTTTTTTCATTATTTGCTAATCACCGATATTGAATGATCAGCCTTATTATTGGATAAATTTAATCACATCAGTGCAAAAAAGTAAACCTTATCTGCAGATCCTATACAATACATTTACCCAATTTGAGGTGATATGTTATCCGAAGTGACAAGCTATAGATAGTCACAATACAGAAGATATTCCTTATAAAGTTCTTAATAAAATCGTAAGTTTTTATATCAATTTGATTACTAATAAGGTAGTAGCACAACGCAAAGTAAGAAATAAATGAATATTATATAGTAAGTTATACATGTATGTATGTTGTGAAAGGCTAAATTGACTTTTTAAACTTTATTTTTATCTTGTAGTTCTAAATATAGAGTTAAAAGTAATACAAATTCCTGAATTACTAGTATTTGGAAATTTTTAGAATTCAAGGTTCAAGAAATAATAGGAATTGCCAAGAATTTGTAGAATAGTTAGAATAGCAGGAATAGTTAGAATTTCTAGAATTCTGTTATATATAACGATTAATTATATATAGAGGAGTTTTCCTCTTGTAACAAAGATAACTTAGAGTTGGAAACTCATTAGAGTTTGACTCTACTACCTTAACTTTAAACATTTTGCTCTTATTACAGTCTGGTATTTTCCCAATTTTGGAAATCAAATCTAGAATATTCCAAATCGCGCCTTGAAATCTAATTGGTGGACGATCATCCTTCTCAATGCAAAACCCGTGAACTTCGTGATATCAAAAAAAGATATACCTGATTTTTTAAAAAAATTAAATTGTCAAAATACATTTTTCAAAGTTTGTAGTTTTAGAATCCGCGAGGATCCCCGAAGGTTTATAAAGCAGTTTTTTTTTATTTCCACCTAAATTATATATATATTCATATATAGACATGGTGAATTCACAAACAGAAGCCAAAGAGTTATCTTGTTTGTTTAAATTTCTCATTGGAGATTATCCGGGAAGTGAGTTGGCAAAATGTGAAACACTTGAAAAGCAAAAGTGGCGACATGCAGATGCTCCCATGGTAGTGAATAAAGCCAAGGCTTTGGTTAAGTATCTTCCAAAATTGTCTCTGTTCCTTAATTCTTTGACTAATTATTCCGTATATCAAAAACATTATAATAATATAATTGTTAAAAATTTTGTTCTTGAGCAATTAGAAAAAGTTGGGGATTCTGTTTTTTTTATTCCAATGAAAAAAATAAAAAGAAAATCGAATTGTCTAATAATGAACTGAATTTTTGTGATTTTGAGGTTCAAGTGTCATTACCGAATCCCGAATATGAAAGCCTTATAAAAAAAATTAATAAATTAGAACGTTTAAATAAACAATTACTACTCGAAAATGAAATATTAAAGAAACAATTGAATAATAAATATGATAATCAACAAGTGCGTGTTGAAGCTGCTATAGAAATCGTTAAGCGAGAACGAAATGCCTTATATAATGATGTCATTAAATTAATAAATGACTATGAGCGATTTCATTTAGATAGTCTCTTAAATTATTTCCCATCTCAATAGCTTATGATTCGTAATCCAGTTGTAGTAGAATTTATAAAAACTCTTACATTTAACGAAAATGAAGACCATTACGAAGGAGAAAAACTTTTTAAATGCGCTGTAGTAATTGATAATATATATGGAATAAGACATTTGAAATACGTATCTTTGATTAATTTAGCACTATCAGCAATAAAGTACTCTATAGCAAAATCTAAAACAATAATTGATATCGATGGCCATATTATAAATGCTGGTGGTTTTACCAAATTTATTAAATGGCAAGAAACTTTAGCGGGTAATTCTGAACCATTTCCAAACGGTTTAGTATTTATGGTATTTGATAACGAACAAAAAGGCCAAAAAAATTATTTGGATCGTGGATATAATAAAGTGATTTTTCATACGGTCACTAGTTTTGTTTTATTTAACTTTAATCCTACTAATCAAATACAAAATTTTGAAAATCCTTGGCT
>CAJVPY010000678.1:0-24325 GCA_910591965.1 Dentiscutata erythropus
GAGGCAAATCAAAAAATGCTAAAACCATAATTCCTTTTAAATTTACTAATTTAATTTGGACATTTGGTTTTAATAATAATGCTCAGAAATTAATTGAAAATAAATTAAAAAATTATAGCCCAAATTCTAATATACATTTTGGACTTAGATATTTATTATTTTATTTAGAAAAATATTTTAGTTCAACAAAAAATATAAACAATATTAGAGCTGTTACCCGGGTCACATTGACCCGTACGGGTCAAAAATTTGACGGGTCACGGGTCAAATTTTAGTCTAACCCGGGTCAAACGGGTCAAAAATCAGATAGGTCAAACTTTATTAATTTATACGTATTCTAAAACAGGCAAATCCGCATATGCACTCAACGTTTACGATCATCATAAATATTACATTTTATAAAGCATCAATACGTATCGCATTGTTTGATATAACTTAAATATTAAAAAAAAAAGTTTAACAATACACATTCTTCAAATTTTTTACAACGTATTGTCCTTAAAATCAACGCTTGATTTCCAATGATTTATTTAAATCTTCAAGTGATTCTTTATATAGTTCCATTATATGGTAAGATGCTTCTCTAATTTTTAGCATCGTTTGACTCAATTTGAAATAACTATTTACTTAAATACATAAATATTACCCTAATTTATTCTATAATATAATAGTTTTTTTCACAAATTCTAAGTATCTACGATTTGATTTTTGATTAATTTGCATTTGCTTCAAGTATTTAGCAATGGCTCTTGTCTAATAAAATTTATGATTATTTAATTTCGAAACTAATTAGCCAAATATTTAATATAAATTTTATTACTTACCCAAAAACATGTGAAGCCGGCCAAAGTTTTAAGGCTGCTTTAAGAAACAAGATTGATCCAACAAATTGAGGATCAAGGCTTGTACGTTTTTCGGTAATAGTAAGGCCTGCTGAAGAAAAAAGTCGTTCAGATGGTACAGATGTTGCCGGAATGGCTAAATATTTACGAGCGAGTTTTGCAAGTATTGGGTAGTCAATTTTTCTTGATGCCCACCATTCAAGTATATTCGTTTCACCTGGAGCTTTTGGTAATAAAAGGTATGATTCAAATTCACGATTAGCACTATTCTGATTATTTGAATACTCTTGAAAAGTATCTTCTGAAACAGAAAAAATATCTTCATCTTTCGTTTTGTTACTAAACTCTGTTAAATCTATTTGACTTCCCGTATCAGATAAAGTATTTAATTCACTAACAGCTAATTCATACTCTTCGCGTGCTTCTGAAATAGTAAGATTTTTTTCAATTTCATTAAATATTTGCATATCTTTAGTTCGTGGATCAAGAAAAGCAGCAAGTCGAATTGGCTTAGTTGGCTCTAAAAATCGTGCTTCAATTGATTTATACAGAGAATTTCTAAAATTTTGAATATCAGTATTACTTGTTATACTACAATTGAGCTTTACTTTAATATAGTTAATTGCGAACCACGCCTGTGAAAGTGTTGGATACTGTGAACCAGATAATTGTTTTGAAATAACCTCGTAAGGATGTAATAATTTTACCAACTCGGTTACCTTTTCCCAATCATCTAATGATAGTTCCTTTTCTTCATAACTTTTTAGTGAACTATTGTCATTAGCTTCAACTAATATTGATTTATATTTATACATTACAGTTTTAAGAATGGTTAATCGTTTTAATAAATAAAATGTCGAGTTCCATCTAGTTGAAACATCACGGACTACTGTAAGAAATTTATTCCAATTATCTAAATCTATTTGGGCTTCTAAAAGAAATTGTTTTTGTTTTGGGCTTCCACTAAAATGCGATACTAAATTTTTACATTTTTTTATTAAATTTGTAATTTCTGAACATTCTTTTAACGCATCATTAATTGCAAGTTGTAAAGTATGCCCAAAACAAAAAACTTTATATATACCATACTTATGTCCTAGCTTTTCTAAACATAACTTGACATTTGGTCCATTATCAATCGTACCACAAACAGTTTTGCTTTTAAGTTGAAGATTGTTAAGAATTTCGACTATCTTATTTACAAGACATTCAGCCGTGTGAGGATACGAAAGGTATGAAATATTACCAATTATTTCTTTTATTTGAAATTTATTATTTATCCAATGGAGTGTAAGCCCAATATATGGATCACCATTATCCGATATCCACATATCGGTTGTAAATGATACATAATCAATTTCATTATTGTCAACTGCATACTCACGAATATTTTTTAAAAGCTTATCCTCAGAATTAATTAGAATTTCTTTTAAACGGTCATTGCTAAGTATATTTGCTTGAGTATCAAGTCCCTCTATTATTTTTTTAAACGCCTGCGATTGAAGAACAGAAAACGGTTGAAGATCCTCTACAATAAAGGTAGCTATATTATTGTCAAGTTGCTTTTGTTTTGGATGATTAACTGTATATTTTTTTAATTTATTGAATGTTTGTATTATTGTTTGTTGCGCAGATCCGGCAAGTATAAAGAAATCACACTTTTCATTATCTTTTTGTACAATTTTTACTCGATTATTTTCTATCATAGCCCTAGAAATATGGTGCCTATTTCGCATATGCCGCCATAAGTTTGAGGTTGAGCCATCCTTTTGGTACTTCGTTTTTGGAAAGCAAGTTTTGTGACTACAAACCCAATATTCTATACTATTAATTAACATTGTTTTATAAAAGACTTTAACGGCACTTCCACCCAACTTTTCAGATCTTTTTTTTCGCCTCTTAGCTAAATGATGTTCATTAGCTTGTGATGATATGGAGGGTTGAGGTAATACTTCATTACTTTTTAAACTATTCGTACTACTAAGCTCTGATATTTCCATGTTAGCATCTTCATGCTCTAAATTTTCACACTCTGCATCTTCATGCTCTGCATATTCATGCTCCGTATATTCATGCTCCGTATATTCATTATCCGTATATTCATATTCTATATCTTCATGCTCTATATCCTCATGCTCTATATCCTCATGCTCTACATCCTCATGCTCTACATCTTCACGCTCTATATCTTCACGTTCTACATCTTCATACTCTAACACCTTACCATCCAAAAGTTCATTACTCATTATTTATTAGCTTTACTAATTCAAAATCCGAGACCTTCTTTTATCTTTGATACTTTGAATGCTATAATTATTAATCTATTAAATGTTTATAATTCAAGCAATTTTTATGTGAAAACATGCAATGTAAACTTACACGATCCTGGTGAGTTATAAAATTCTTCAAATTATGCAATTATTAAATCGTTTTTTAATTCTTACACATCGAAGTAACGCTGAATTTATATTAATTTAAGAAATTGGTCTCTATTTTATAACAAGCAAGTCAGAAACTTTAAATAAGGCTGATCAGAACTTTTTTATTTTAATGGGGTGCTAATGATATATTTGCAACAATGCGAATATTTAATGGTGAGGTTTTGGGCATCAGAAACTACTTTACAATGATTACCAATTAGGCGTAGTGTCCAGACTTATACAATTTCGAAGATTTTTCATTGTTCAAACAATGAAAAACTTGTGAGATTGCATAAGTCTGGACACTAATTAGACAATTATTAACTTTATTTGGACGTTAAAACTTTGCAATTACTACTAATCAGACGTAGTGCTCAGATTTATGTGATTTCAGAAATTTTGCATTGTCTAAACAATGAAAAATCCGTGAAATCGCATGGGTCTTGACACTAATTAGAACTGTTGACTTTATTTGGGTGTTAGAAACTACTTTACAATTACTAATAATATGTAGTGTCCAGACTTCTGTGATTCGGAGATTTTTCATTGTTCAAACAATGACAAATCCTTGAAATCGATTAAGTCTGGATACTAATTAGATAAGTGTTTGCTTTATTAAGATGTTACGCCAACTTTATGTAAGTATCGTTACATTAAATAACTCAAAATTGCTTATTGCTGTATATAGAATGCAAATTGGCTGTTGAGTTGCATATCTTCTCAATTACCCGGGTAACTTATTTATACACTTTAAAGTACTTTTTAAGAACTCAACGTTTCACTAATAAAAAATACGATTTTTTTTTACTATTAGTTTCGTTAGAGCGTGAATATTCACTATACAAAATAATCAGAAAATAATCGGGATCCCAAAGAACTTCACTTAAAAGACAAAATATGCTTGCCGTTTATTGGACCATATCATATTATACCGTATAGTGAAGGTAACTGGAAACATCTTTGTCTAAAACTACTTTATTATGTTAGATTTTGAATAAATTTTTTGTTGCTTCCGTTTAATTTGAATAGGTACAAGCTCTTTAGTAGTAGAAGACCCGTATTTAATGTTTAAATTTAGTCGGTCAATGTGAATTTAAAGTTTGGTTTATAGCTTGTAGATTCTTTAACAAGCGTGGGTTTATTATTAATAAATATTACACTCACCCCACTTTACGCGTGTTTATCTATCCTCTAAATATATGTGATAAATTCCTTGGAGTGTATTTATAGTTTATAAGCTTTTTTATGAGTTTTTTTTTCATTTTCTAATGCTGTAGTAGTATTATTAAAATAATGATAAGTCTTCTTAAAAATTACGTATTTTGATTGGTTAATTGTCACGGAAAATCACGGGTAGATCTACAAAAATTAGCCAATCGTATGAATGTTTTTCTATGAATGTTAACCCGGGTCACAACCCGGGTCAATATTTTCCGACCCGGGTCAAACCCGGGTCAGTATTTTCTGACCCGGGTCATAGCTCTAGTTTTATACTTAGCTTATGGAATATTATGGTCGCCAAATTAAAACCGGTAAATGATCCTCATATAAGTAACTATAAAACCCTGATCATTATAATTTTTTATATATCATATGTAAAATGTAACGTTGTTACTTTTTGAATATATGTTTCATAAAGTATAAACAGTTTACAGGATTTGAAAATATTAAATACTTCAGGAGAAATAAAAATTTGAGCGATATATAGGAAATAGTGAAATCGGAAGATCTAATTGTAAGTCGGAAAATCACTGGAAAAAAAATTCATTAATGTAGTTTGCACTATGTTTGTGATTAAACAGATATTAGACACCCCAATCTCATATCAATATGGATATACTGCTTTAATTGTGCATCCGATATTCTTTATGTATCTAAACATTGGATCTGCCTTACTACACCAACAGCCATTTCACCAATAGCAACATCACACAACTAATCAAATGCTAACTTAACCCTATGTAATGTTGGATAAATGAACTTTTGGTGAATGGCTTCGGTGAAGTGAGTAGCGCTGCTAAATATGATATGTACGTACGTACTAGATATGTATAACTATTCTGTATCAGGGTTATTCAATATCTCTATAATCATCCATTCACAATGTCACGCAGCTACTTACGTACGTACTATCATAATTAAATTCACCAACCAAAATACTGTATATATCGCATTGTCTATTCATTTTACAATCCAAACTTGTTATTTATCATTATCGAATAACTTAGGTTTATCTATAACGATAAATTATCGATATTTATCCGTAAAGATTTAAACTTCCACATGTATGTTTGCGTGATATTTTCCCTATATAGAATATTCCGGTATTGGCATACTTTAATAATTAGCACATAACGATAACGATAAAGGGAAAAATGATCGATATAGTTATATCGTGAGAATTAAAGTCCATTTAACGTGTCATGGTGACGACCAAGCCCCTAGATATTACGTTCGTGGAATGTTTGGCTTTGAAGACTTGGGTTTCAGCGTGTACTTGTTTCGCTATGTCACGTGATCACATATATCAGTTAGATTATTATTATGTGTAACGCACCGAAAAATACTTTAAAGTTCGTTTAGATTAGGGTTAGGATCTATGTTAAAGTTAGGGTTAGAGCATTTTTAATACAGTATTAATATAAAGATACTTGTTATTTTATTGAAAAAAATTTATATAAAAAAAAACCGGGTCACTGGGTCTACGAAAACCAAGAAATTTATTTTGTAGAATTTGATCCAACCGGTTATTAGCCTAAACTTTTTAACATAACGACAATTAAACATTTGTAAAAAAATGGATCCAATTAGGGAAGTGTCAGATATCAGCTGATATCGTAGGTAGAGCAGGGATATTAAAAATTCACCTCGTAAAAAATTTTATTAATATAAACTCTCACCCTAACCCTAAGTGAATAGGCATAGTCTAAAAAATTATTGTCTAATTGTCTAATTGTCTAATGATCTATTGGAATTCTATTGGTCTAATGAATCTAATGTCTATTGGGCTTTAAACTAATAGTTTTTTATATATTAGCAAGATAGTGATATCTAAAATTAACCAATCAGATTGGTTTAAATTATATAGTAATTTGTCTATTGCCCAATCCATTGGCTGTCTATTGAGTCTATTGACTTGTCTATTGTCTATTCACAACCCTGGGTAAGGGGAGGTAGACAAAATCTCTAAATATATACATATAACCAATCAGAATGACTAAATTTCTCAGGAGAGGGGGAGGTCTATAGCAAACTGATCTCAGCTAATACCTGACACGTCCCTTATTGTATTGCAAATATTTACAAAGTGACATGTACGTACAATACGTACATGTCAAACTTTTGATCATAAATAAATAAATAAGAAATAAACAGCTTAGAGATTTATCTTTGTTATTTTAATAGACCCGCGGGTCTTCTTTTATGGTACAGGTCTGATGATTGGAGGTTACAGATCTTTTACATTTTACCAAAACTTTATCCCATATTATAGACCGGGTTTGCTGTCTGTGGGTTTTGCATATGGCAGTTTACTGTAATTAATATATTTGATAACAATATGCAGTATGCCAGCATTAACTACAGGCTTTCAGAAAATCGCAACAGGTCCGTTATAACCAGATAAATTATAATCATAGTAGTGTTCTTCTGGTTTGGTCTAGGTTTTGTATGCATAACGGACTCGGCCGACTTTTGTCGACAAATTCGTAACTTACTGCGCGTGAGTAAAGTTTTGTTACACTAAAGCACATAAACATAGACGCAGACAACAATTAAAGTTACATTTCAGGTGCTTTAATATGAATTAATTAGATGAGCAAAAAATGTAACTACAGTATTGAACCACCATTTTAATTTACACTAGTTTGTGTAATACTCTCCACCACTTGTTTAACACTGAATAATTGTCCGGAGCGTAGCGGAGGACTTTTAATGTTTAGTCATGGTGATACGAAGGTTACGTTCTTGATTAATTCATTACTGGTGCATCAAAAATGTAAATTTGAAAATTCATGTCTGTCCGCACGCGTGTCTATATTTGTACTTTAGTGTAACAAAAGCACATCACGCGTTTGTGCAATATGATAATTATCATGTGCTCCGGACACACAATGCTACGCATTAACCTAGTATAATTCCCAAAGCAATACGAAGTTAAAAACTATCGCTATACAATAATATTACTATATAGTGAATTAATGTATCTTCTATAAAAAATAACAATAAATCAAAAGTATAAAAAACTTCTTTTTTTTTTCTTTTTGCTGTACTCCGCATTTCGCTTAATGGTAGCGGTCTTGGATCCAAGTCCTCAGTTATAGGCCTCACTAAGAGCGAGTTATTTTTAAATTAAATATCCTAATTATTCAATAATTTTATCCGATGAATTTCTTTACAGTGAATGTCATATAAATTAGTTATCATCCACATGACCGATAACAATTAAAGCAATGTATCATAAATGAGTCATTTCTGATGCCTAATATCAGAGGAGAAATAATAATTCTTTTTCGCATTTGGGTAAAACGAATCATAGGTAAAATGACTTTTAACGAAATTTCTTTTTGTAAAAATACGTATATAGTACGTAATGGTCTCGTGTATGTACTAATTATGTTTTATATCGTCTGCTTTATTATTTGCTCCTTATGAATTTGAAATCAAAACACGAGAGATCTTAAAATCATTAATTATTCCAAGGTCGAATTCAAAAGTATTCTTCGAATTGTTAAACTTATCTAACTACGTGTCTCAATATTATTTTGCGTTTGCCTTTTCTGAATTGCTTCTTTTGCCTTCTTTTGCTATTTGATTTCCACTTTCGGCTACACAAGCAAACGCGTGGACAAATGTATTTATTAAAGTATACAAATAAAGACGCATGTACCAATAGAAATTATCGTTATGTTGCATAACAGATAAACATTTGCATTTGTTTTATTATACGTAGTATTCAAATATAATGTTATATTTCAGATAATGAATTTGATGCTAATTCAACTTTTATTACTGTATATATATTTAGGCATTAAATTACAAAAGTTGAAATGTTGTGTCGACATAATATAAACTAGACACGTATAAATATTTTCTTGTACCCTTGCACATAGATATATCTGGTCAATTTAATTTTACGCACGAAAATTCAAATTCGAATTTCACATTTAAACAAATTGTTACACTTCTATATTGTATAAAAAATCGTCATTCATAAGAGAATTTTTGAGAAATAATTGCACTTCAAATGTCAAAATCTTTTCCTTTAAACGTCTCATTTTTAATTCATTTTCTTAAAAAATGAACCAACCTCAAAGAATGCATCGTTTATCATTGATCAAAAGATTATTTATAATAATCACACTTTTTTCTACTATTTTTATATTTACGATTAATTTAATATTTAGCCAAGATAGTACACAAGTTTCATTACTGTTAACACAAGAAACGTCACTGCAGACAAAATATTTAACATTTTTACCCCATAGCGGATTCAGCAATCAGTTTATATCTTTAAGAAATGCTATAGTATTAGCATATCTCACAAATAGAACTTTAATAATGCCATCAATAATAGTAAGCAAGAAAATTTCTTTTTATCGACTCGAAATACTTTATCAAAAACTTAATTCTAAATTTGATATGATGAATTGGGACGATATTTTGGATTTTATTCCTCTAAAAGATTATGTTCCAGTAATGAATCGTGGTTTAAATTTTGATCTTGAAACCTTAAAAAGAACTCTTAAAATACCTGATACTGGTTCTGGAAACTATAGTGAAAAAGATATCCATTATATTCGTGGAGGTAGACGATATGGTATTGAATTTTTCGACACAATAGATACTGACGAAAAACTACAAAGATATTCGAAAAAATTTTATATATCTGATTTAATAAAACGAAATGAAACTCTATTGCATTTTGGATCTTTACATGGATCAAATAGGATAATTCTTAAACAGCCTGAAAATATTGAATTCTTAAGAAAAGTAATGAAAGATTTGAGATTTAAGCATCCTATATTAATGGATAGTGTTAAGAGAATTATTGATGAACTAGGTGGTCCAAGAAGCTTTATTGGTGTTCATATAAGAACTGGGGATGGGGTTTTTAAAAATAGAAAAAACAAGATCATTAATGACATTTTTGATAAAATGAGTAATTATTCAAATAGTCATAATTTAACTAATAATTTTTTACGTAAACCTCTACCAAATAATGCTTCAAAAAATGTTTTAAAATGCTTAGAGCGTCCGGAATCATTAGTAATTTACATAGCAACCGACGAACCAAAGCCTAAAGAAGCTTTCGAATCAAATTTAAATTCTTGTATTTTTGTATTATCTGATTTTAATGATCATTTAAAACCTTTGAATAATCTTAAGTTTACTCCTTTTTTTAAATCTTTGGTGGATTTGTTGGTCGTTTCTAATGGTGTTGAGTTTATAGGAACTAGACGAAGCACTTTTTCAAAGTTGGCAAAAGCAATTCACGAATATCAGTAAATTATTCATTTACCTACATTACTAACAATTTATCTCATGAAAATTTTGTATAAAAAATTTTGACTGTTTTTAAAATTATGCCTTTAAAATTTGAATATGATGCAAACCACCATCACGTAACCAGACGGCCAAAATTTGAATTTTTATAATAATGTTTCTTTATATAAATACAGTCTGTGTATATATTGTTTATAACAAGAAAAGTAGAAGAATAAAAATTTTAGCATGATGGAAGTTGGTTTTTTAATTCTAACCCTAGTCCTAAATTTAAATAAAAAATTATCTCAAGCACCTCTCTCTATGGTTAATATAGTAATCTAATTGGTTGAAAAAATGGATCGCGTTTAATCATTTCGATCAAAAAAGCCTGGACCTAACAACCATCTTTTTTTTTAGAGCTATTCTGATTGGCTAAAATTTAAATCCGCATTTGCACAATATAAAGATTATTTCAATTAATTTTGATTAATCGAAATGATTGAGCAACACCTCAATCACTGGCAAATCTCATTGAGAGAACTGCTTGAGAACAGCATAATATATTTACCGTTAAGAGCACTTTATGATAAAAAAAGATGGTCTCTGGCTATTTTTTTTATCATGATAATGAATTTATTCGGAGTGCCCTCAAATATCTCTCAATGTAATTAGCTAGTGATCAAGACCGTGCGTAAGTACTATGATTAATTAAAGTAATCTCTATAGCAATTTTGCTGAATATTCATATTTTGAAATGCGGATATTAAGTTTTAGCCGATCAGTGCAACTCTATGATCACTTGACTGACTAAACTATTTATCATTTATCTGACCTATTAATTTAGGTGCTTGAGAATCCTTAATTAGCTAAACTATTTTTCACTAAAAAAGAGAGCACCCGAAATCAACTCGAAATTAACCTATTAACTAAAGGCATTCTCAAGACTTTTCTCAATAGACTCAACAAAGAATTTATTGGTATGCCAGATCAAACCGGACAATCAGATCCTTTATTGATTCATTAAGAGAGCATTAGAGGTGCAGACATTTAGAATTTTAGAGGTAGCTACTCCAGCAAAAATATCACGGCGATACGGTATACAGTATTTGCTGTATAAGTAGAAGTGCCGTATGTCGTATAATTGTTGTATGCTGTATTAATACCGTATGCCGTCATTCATCTTAATTTAGTGGGCGAATATAAAGATCAGTCATAGGACATGTCCACAGCAATGCTGTTACATTAACCTTATTGATCAGGCAATTTTTATATAGACCATCCTCTTTATACATGCATCGCATTTCTAATGAGTCGCCAGTGACATTAATCGTAAAAATTGATAGCATGGTTCTCATCGCTGTCTTCCTAAATGCCCTTTCATTTTTAGACATCCTCGTTAAATCGATAGCATCCTATTTAATTTTTTATGATCTTGTGCCTGCTTATCTGAAGAAGAATTCGGCCTGCCAGTTTCGAGATATCCCATTTCGATATTTTTATTCTTTATTTTCGCAATAATCATATAATCTGGCCGGCATGCATTCTTACGAGACCCTTTTCGCTGGGTACTAGCTAAACTGGCTTTATCGCCCCACACACACCATACATTAGAATCTATTGGTAAATCTTCCATTACGATATTTAGTAATGGTGATATAACTTCACATACGTATGAGCCTTCATTTATAGCAGGTTTCCCCGACTCTATGTATGATCTCAATTTGGAGGAACCCAAACTCGGCTTAATGTTGTTAACATTTGATTCGTCATTTCTTGAAGTTTTTCTCGCGCATCCAAAAATACACCGAAGTTTGCATTGCCAAATTTTGTGTGAACCCTCTTAGAAGCACTTTCTTTTTCTTTTACGAAATTCCCACAAATATTTTTTAATGTCTCGTCCGCTGGTATTAAAAATTTTTTGCTTGATGCATTAAAAATATTGCGGAAATCTTCTGATATATTTGTAAGAGATTTTGAGGTGTCATCCAATATACCCGAACATAATGGATGATCATATTCTAAGTCTTTTACGTCTACTTCATTCAACTCGCTCTTTACAGCTTCCCATAGTCTTTTTTCATTACCAGATGTCAATGAAGCAAGCTGATGTACATCGTTCTTTAATATTTCAAAATTTTTTGATGCATCTATAACCCAGGGTTTTTCCACGTTCTATAATTGAAAAAATAAGCATCTATCATTAAACATAATGTACGTGTATATGCAGATTTAATTCATACCAAGGCATCCAACTCTAAAGAAGATCGGACATAATCAAAAGCCTCTGATATCTAAAAACGATGATCGATCTGTTAGTAAAAGAATGAAAACAAAAACTGAAATAGTGACTTTAACTACGCGCGATCAGATTGGTTTTCTTTTTTCATATGAATTTCAAAAGAACCGGCTCATAATGTATATGACCTTAGCAGAATTAGTATATGGCCTTAACGTATATGAACAGCTACTGCCCACACCTAGAGATGGGCAAATCGCAATTTTTTCAAAAATCCCGCGCGGGATTGGATCACAAATCTGCGAGTTTCTTAATTTTTTGTGTCCAATAGAAAAAATCAAATTTATTGTTCTACCGGTGGGGCATTGTTTCGAATTTCGGCCCAAATTAAGCTTAATTCGGGTCAAAATTCGATATTTCGAGAATTTATGGTGAATATGTTAAAGCAGGCCAGATATTATATTAGATGATTTTATATTAAAAATCCCGCGCGTGCCCATCTCTAGGATGAATACAATGCACTAAATGTTAGTAGAATATATCATCTTGGATGTTGTTATGAAAAGGGAATTGGAATTAAAAAAGATGAACAAAAGGCTTTTGAGTACTATCAAAAAACCTCTAATATGGGTATATGTCGTAGTCCTCACTGACTACGTGAGTCTAGATCGTCGAAATTACACAACACACCGCCCACTTAAGCCAAAGTGGTTTTAACGGGTTTTTCAATATATTTATATGTGGAAGCGAAAAGGTAAAACTTAATTTTATTTTCTTCATTCCCTTATATACATTCGATTAGACTATAAATTAATTAATCACAATGTCGTTCTAATGCACTCCTTCGACTTTTCCTTAAAATTCATGCACCATTACTAATAATACGACACTTTTACTATTCTCACTACCTCATAATTAATCATATGTTATTTTTGAGATCATACACGTGATCACGAGATCACGTTTTTATACGCGTAACTTTCTAAACGCGACACATATTGTTATTCTTTCAAGCATAGTTTTCCTTTTTTTTTTTTTTTTTTTTTTTTCAGTCTCAGTATTCTTCTTTAATTAAACTTCTCTACATTTATTCCCGGCACCACATATCTCTGGTCCCAAATTTCGTCGTGTTACCGCTCTTGACCGTGACAGTATATTTATGGAATTTATAAACCTGGACGTTGCTATGAAAATGGAATTGGAGTTAGAGTGGATGAAAAAGAAGCTATAAAACATTATCAAATGTCTGCAGATATGTGGTATGCTGATGGAACGTATAACCTCGGCCTAGGGATGTTATTGGCTTGGATAGCTTAGCTTAGCTTAACGAAGCCATAGCCAAGCTATAACTAAGCCATGGTCAAGCTATTGGCTACAATTAAAACTAAAACCAATAATTAATTTTTTATAAGTTTAAGTCGTTGATAAAGATGAATATTATGCATTCGAATGTTATCAAAAATCGGCTGATATGGGACATGCTAATGGAAAGTATAATCTTGGACGTTGTTATGAAATTGGAATCGGTGTTAAAAAAAAATGAACAAGAGGCTTTAAAATGTTATCGAAAATATGTTAATATGGGTATACTAGTGGAACATGTAATCTCGGAAGATGTTTTGAAAATGGAATTGAGGTTAGAATGGATAAACAAGAGGCTTTAAACTATTATCAAAGTCTGCTTATATGGGGCATGTAGATGGAATTTGCAATCTTGGACGATGTTATGAAAATGAAATTGGTGTTTAAATGGATAAACAAGAAGCCCTAAAATGGGGATTGGAATCGGCTTAGTCGACTACTATGTTTAGTCGGCTAATTAGTCGACTAAACATAGTAGCTTACTATAAAAATTTTTTAGTCGACTAAACCGATTCCAATCCTTACCCTAAAATACTATCAAAAGCTTGCTGATATGGGCATGCAGATGGAATTGGTGTTAAAATGGATAAACAAAAAGCTCTAAAATACTATCTAAGGTCTGTTAATATGGGACATGCAGACGGAATAAACAATCTTGAACGGTGGTATGAAAATGGAATTGGAGTTAAAAAGGATGAACAAGAAGCTCTTAAGTACTATAAAAAATCCTCTGATATGGAACATGCAGGCGGAATAAATAATCTTGGACGATGTTATGAAAATGGAATTGGGGTTAAAAATAATGAACAAGAGGATCTTAAGTACTATAAAAAATCCTCTGATATGGGACATGCAGGTGGAATAAATAATCTTGGGCGATGTTATGAAAATGGAATTGGAGTTAAAAAGGATGTGCAAGTAGCTCTAAAATACTATCAAAAGTCTGTTATTATGGGGCATGTTGATGGAACATATAACCTTGGCTAATGCTACGACAATGGAATTGGAGTTGATAAAGATGAATATAAAGCATTAAATATTATAAAAGTCTGCTGATATGGGGCATGCTAATGGAATATATAAGCTTGGGCGCTGTTATGAAAATGGAATTGGTGTTAAAAAGAATGTGCAAAGGACTTTAAAATATTATGAAAAGTCTGCTAATATGGGGCATGCAGACGGAATATATAATCTTGGACGATGTTATGAAAACGGAATTGGGTTAAAATTGATAAACAAAAAGCTCTAAAATACTATCAAGGTCTAAAATACTACAAAGGTCTGTTGATATGGGACATATAGACGGAATATATAATCTTGGACGTTATTAAAATGGATAAACAAGAGACTTTAAAGTATTATCAAAAATCTGCAGATATAAGGCATGTTGATTGGATATATAACCTTCCTTAGACGTTGTTATCAAAATGGAATCGGGATTGAAAAGGATGAACAAAAGGCTTTTAAATATTATCAAAAATCTGCTGAAATAAGGCATGTCGATGGAACATATAACCTTGCCTATTGCTACGACAATGGAATTGGAGTTGATAAAGATGAATATAAAGCATTTAAATATTATCAAAAATCTGCTGATATGGGTGACTCAGATGGAATATATAATCTTGCATGTTGTTTTGAAAATGGAATTGGTATTGAAAAAGATGAATATAAAGCTTTTGATTATTACCAAAAATCTGCAAAAACGAAGCATGCTAAAGCAACATATAATCTTGGCCATTGTTATCAAAATGGAGTTGGAGTTAAAAAGGATGAAAGCAAAGCATTTATTTGTTACCACACGTCTGCCGAATTAGGTGATCCTGATGTAACTTACAATTTTGCATACTGTTATGATGAAGAAATTGGGACTAAAAAGGATGAATATAAAGCGTTCCTTTATTATCAAAGATCTGCCGAAATGGGAAATGCAAGCGGAACGTATAATCTTGGATATTGTTATCTATAGTTGAAAAAGGATGAATTGAGAGCATTTATTTATTATCTAAAATCTGCTGAAATAGGAGATCCTAATGGGATGTCAGAAGTAGGCCTTTGCTATCGAAATGGTATTGGAGTGGCAAGAAATTTACAAAAAGCAATAATAATAATGATAATAAACCAGGGCGCAAACTCAATTATTAGGTATCTTTACTGATTATTTATTTTTTAGGTAAGCTAAACATTAGATTTTTTTTTTTTTTTTAGTTACAAACGAGTGGATACTCAAAATCCTGATATTGATAATAACTTAAAAACGACATTGATTGAAAGCAAATATCCAATATCCTGGATTCCTTATAAAGAATTTATAGATATAAAAAAAATTGAACAAGGTGGATTTGCAACAGTGTATCGAGCTGTATGGAAATTTCAAAACCGAAATATTTATCAACCTGTTGCACTTAAATTAATTCAAAGAATTTTCATAGAGTTTAGGGCGCTGACATTAATTACGTAATTCCCATTTACTATGAGGGCTCCCCCCTCCCCCACATAAGTTTCAATATAATTGGCCAATTTAAAAAGACTAATTTTCTTTGTGTAACGTAAGATATTGATATAGTACATGCTTAACCCCACTCCCTAAAAAATTACGTAATTAATGTCAGTGCCCTTATAAGAGGTAATTTTTTAACATTTAGCGAAATTTTTAGATGTGCCTTTGCATTTATTTTTTATTATTTTATTTTAAAGGTAAAAGCCTATTGCGACATTGAAATAAAAATCCATCATTCTTACAATGCTACGGAATTTCTAAAGAAAATGAATCTGATGATTATATTCTTGTTTTGAAATATGCTACGATGGGCTCTTTGCGTAATAATCTTCTTCATATAAAACAGATGAAATGGAGGGATAAATTAAATTTATTACACTGCATTGCTTCTGATCTTGAGATAATTCATTCTCAAAATCTTATTCATCGAGATTTACATAGTGGTAATATTTTACAAGATAATTTATATAGCGCATATATTACAAATTTAACGAGATTACTAAAATACACCACTGGTGTTCATGATTTTTACCAATAAAATTTTTAAATGCAGTGTAACACAAAGATCAGCTTGTTTTTTAAAAAAATACCTATAGTTCTAAATTTTGTTTCTAATAAAAAAATTTTGTAAAATTTATTATATATTATGCCTTACCCCAACCTCTAACTACTAACTCTAAACTAATTTTTGATAAATTTATTTTTGGCTTATTTTTTGTTTTGTTATTATTATTAATGATCTTCATGTTACACATATACTGGTGTTGTTTTAGTACTATTGTTTTTATACATGCCAGAATTTAACAAAAAAAAACAATTTAGACAAAATTTTAAATAATGCCTTTAATTGTAGTTGATATTTTTGGATGTTAATAATTTTACTCGTGTATATAATCTAGAACAATGTAATGTCTGTTAGTAAATTTCGCAAGAAAAATCCGCAGAATGTGACTCCTAATTAAAATTTAGAGCTATTTTTATCTTTTTATAAAGAAGTGGTCTTGTTTCTATTTTATGTTACATCTGATTTTAGAATCCGATTGTTCAAAAGTATTAAATACCGTTCCTGATAGATCATTAATCCTGAATGATTTAAATTTTATTTCAGATTTTGAATATACAATAAATATTTGATCTAGGCGTTTAAATTGGCTATACAGGCTCATTAATACTGTAATATTTATTATTTGCTTTCATTTTATTCTCATAAGCTTAGTGAGAGTTTAAGAGCATTAATTAATCTCTATTTAAAATAAGTTATTCAAGTTTATAAATATTTGCTTATAAAGAATTATAGTTGCGTAATTTGGAAATATCGAAACTGGATTTATATCCAACCATCATGAATAGTAATAGCAATAGTAATGGACAATTGCAATGCAGTACATTAATGACATAAATCTTGATAGATATTTAGATAATACAAGATTTATAGATATCGATATTTCAAAAATTATATACAGTATACCTTTAATGAATTATGCAATATTACAATTTTCACGGATAAAAAGTTTGGTACGGTGAAAACTTGAATTTTCACCTAGAGGTTTTAATTTGACGATATTCATTTATTTCAAAATTCTTCGCTTTAGCCGACCTATAAATAAGAGCCTGTTTTCATTTCACTACCCTTCTACTATAAACAAAGTAAGTACGTACGTATCGGTTAAATAATTTATTGAAATGAACGACATTAGTAGATCTAACTAGAATTTTGTCTCATTTCCTGATGGTATTTCCCTACAGACCATTTACCCGAACTGTCTTTCCTATACAGGCCATTTATCCGATATCACACAAGATGACAATATATACCTGCAACTTACAAAATGCTAAACCTATGAATGACGGGTAAATGGCTTGCAGGGAAATGACTGTCGGGAAAATAACAATCTTGGATCAGAAGGTGGAAAAGCATTAGCAGATTCACTTTGCAAGAACATCACACTAACCTTTTGGATCTTAGTTATAATTACCTTGGATTTGCAAAAACACCACGCTGACATCTTTGAATCTTAGTTATAATGATCTTGGATCAGAAGGAGGAAAAGCATTAGCAAATACACTTTGCAAAAACACCACTTTGACTTCTTTGAATCTTAAAAAACAATGATCTTGGATCAGAAGGAGAAAAAGCATTAGCAGATGTACTTTGCAAAAACATCACGCTAACATCTTTGAATCTTAATTATAATAATCTTGGATCAGAAGAAGGAAAAGCATTAGCAGACGCAATTTGCAAGAACATCCCACTAACTTCTTTGGATCTTAGTTATAATGATCTTGGATCAGAAGGTGTAAAAAAATTAGCAGATGCACTTTGCAAGAACACCACGCTGAAAGTTTGAATCTTTATCTTAATAATCTTGGATTAGAGAGGGGAAATTATTAGCAGATGCACTTTGCAAGAGCACCACTTTGACTTCCTTGAATCTTCAAAACAATGATCTTGGATCAGAAGGAAGAAAAGCATTAACAGATGCGCTTTGCAAAAACACCACTTTGACTTCTTTGAATCTTAGTTCGAATGGTCTTGGATCAGAAGGTGGAAAGCATTAGCAGATGTACTTTGCAAAAACGTCACTCTGACCTCTTTGAATCTTGGTTCGAATGGTCTTGGACCAGAAGGTGGAAAAGCATTGGCAGATTCACTTTGCAAGAACATCACATTAACCTCTTTGAATCTTGGTTATAATAACCTTGGATCAGAAAGTGGAAAAGCATTAACAGATGCACTTTGCAAAAACACCACGCTGACATCTTTGAATCTTAGTAATAATGATCTTGGACCAGAAGAAGGAAAAGCATTGGCAGATTCACTTTGCAAGAACATCACACTAACCTTCTTGGATCTTTCGAGTAATAATATTAATTTTAAATTAAAATCAACCAATCCAAATATAGAAATAATACAATATAGCGAATTATAACAAGATTATAACAAGATATTTTATTATATAACAAAATGAAATATCAAAGCAGCTACATCATTTTTTAACTAGATGTACACATTAATTCTAATACAAAATTAATTAATGCTATTAAAATAATATAAATATATTGTAGATAAACTTAGCTGAATATATAGCTATTTTGTTTTTTCCTTTACCCTTGTTAATATCATGAAATTTGTTTTGTCGAAGTAAATGATTTGATGACAATAAGGGATCGTCTAAAGTCAGGTAGTAATTTATATGCGTCACGTGATTTTTAATTTACAATTTTGTAATCAATTAAAAAACTACCCGGCTTTAGACGACCTCTACAAGGGAATAAATTTTGTTATATTTATTATTAGATAATCCAATATAATACTATTGTACAATTCAAATAATTTACAAGTCGTAATTAACTAATTCAGGATTATTGTTTTAAGTGATGCTGTAATGTACAATATATACACATATATATATTAACTTGCAAAATAGTATTGTAACTTCAAATCTTAAAACGCTGAACTATAATGCTGAGATTGAAAAAGCAAGAACACTACATTGGTTTTTGGATTTTTCATTAATAAACGTCCCTTGCAGAAACAACATTTAAAATTTTCAATAATCAATTAATTTTTTTAGAAAGAATAAGCCCAAAAAATTATTAACCAATCTATCATAGTTTGATCCCTATGATTATGGTTTTTTTAAAAAAAAAAAAGAAAGAAATGGTTAAGATTGTACGATTGTGCTTATAATATTGGCCTGATTTGGATCTGATTTAGCTAGAGTTGGCTAGATATAAACGCTAATTATTAAAATTAAAAATTAGAACTTTACAGCATACATAGTTTAAGCTATAAAGTTTATTGGATATAAATATTGTCTCTTCTTTCTTTCTCAGTCTTCTGATCAGAGTTCAGAGTCTTGTCTTCTCTTTCATTATCATCTTTACCAATTTTCTTTCTCTAGCAAGTATAGGTTATATTCTCTGTATTTCCATGATTACTATTCTTGGATTTTTTTATTTGTATTACAATTCAATGATGCAGCTGGTCCTACATAGGGTTGGGAACACTGGGGCACGGACATGCCTATTGGGAACTCGTGCCACAAACATGAACAACCATGTGACTATTGCATCGGCTAGTGATGTAGGAAATAAACGAAAATGTGAATAGTCAAGCAACGCAAAAAAAAAAAAAAAGAGCAGGGTCATTGAAAATATTCAAATATATATATGAATTTATAAATTAAAGGCATGTCCCTGTATGGCGCCTAATTTTTTAACCCATCCCAACTTAGCCCTATAATTTAATTGGATTCGTGTATAAGCGGAAACATCATTTTCGCCAATACCCAACAGCTCAAGATATTTTTATTACAATCTTTTTTAGAGCCCTATAATTTAATTGGATTCGCGTATAAGCGGAAACATCATTTTCGCCAATACCCAACAGCTCAAGATATTTTTATTACAATCTTTTTTAGAGCCTAAATCTATTAAAAATGAGAATTCTTGATATTTTTTATAATTATTTAAAATTTGATCAATTATCATTCGGCCGAAAAGTTGTTGACACCTGCTAAATCAGTAAATTTTAATGATGCCAAATAATGGCTCTTTTTTTTTAATTTTTATTATTAGTGCGGAAATATTATGTCAATGGATACCCGTTGTAAAGGCGTGTCGAATTTCTGCACTTATAGGTTTACCTTCTTATCGTTATGGAAATCAATTTCCTATACTCAATTTCCTATACTACTATTTTTAATGTTAAATATGGCATCGGAAGCCGAAAAAAATAAACAAGCATTACTAACGTTAAGGTTTCGTTTGCACCACTTAATACATAACTTAATATACAATTAATGTTACGTATAACGTCATACAATGACTAGAAATTGATTATAAGAACTAAAAATAGTAGGTGGGACATGAACTTAACTATAGTATTTTTCTAGAGAATCTTTTGTCAATGAAAAGGATTTTTAACCATAAAAAATACCTAAATCAAATTATAAACTCGTTTTTTTGTTCGAAGACTATTGACATCGGGAAATCACGTGATCGGAGAATCCTTCAAGCATGAGTCAAGAAAAGGAAAGTGGCTTATCTTATAATTCTACTCATGCTAAAAATACTTTTTTTTTTTACATTGTATTTGATTTAAAAGGTGATTTAAATCATGTCTCTTATGAGAACATTATAAAAAATTCTTTTTAGCGTGAGCAGAATTATGCACCGTAGTACCCTGGACACTCTAATCCGAGCATTCTAGAATCAAGGATATGACTAGTGGAATGAAATATAATATAGGTGACACCTATTATAAATCAATTAACTTTTTATTAAGGTGGTGTCTATATTTCATTTCATTCGGCTAGTTTTTCAGGCGAACCTCAAAAAAGGAAATTATAACAATAATTAATAATAATCAAGTGTATTGATATAATTTCTTTAGACTTTGTCCGTAACACTAGATATGACGTTAAGAATACTACAATCGTATTATTGAGGCCAATTAAGTCAGAATGTATAGTCTTGGGTGATAGCTATTTACGCGCATGAATTTTTCTTTCTCTTCTAAAGAGATTATCTTATCAGTTCTTCTTAAAAATTTAAACATATCAAATTCTAAATATGAAATTATCCGATTAGTTCTATTAAATTGAATAATTGTATCATTATGAACAACTATATTTATCTATGAACTTGAAAAAGTATTTAATGACCCCATAACTCATTAATTCTCTCGTTAAAAATTCTCTTGTTGAAAACTCTAAAAATCTAAAGATTAAAACATTAAACGTTGTTAAATAATAAATCTCAATTATTCATATTTAATATATTAAATATTAATCATCATGGATAATTCTTTAATATTAATCATCATGAATAATTCTTCAATCTTAAACGGATGTGAATTTGAAAAAACATCAACACAAAAAGACAATCACGGTCTAATGCATTTTAAATCCTCACTTGGACTTAATGGCTTAATGGCTAGTTCTTCAGTATATAAATATCAAGATGATAATAAAGAAGTTAAATTCTTTAGTGGAGGAGTATCAGTTGGAGTTGTAATAGTGGACAATAGAGGAAAAGCTGGATTTGAAGCAAAATTAGATGTAGTAAATTTAGAAGTTAATAGTCTTGGTTTAAAGACAAATTTAAGGAGTTAATACAAGTACGGGTGTGTCATTTGGTAGTAATAGTATAGAAACTAATGTTGTAGGTTGTGGTATTAAAATTGGAAAAGAAGTAGGTATCAGCACGCCTATTGGAGGCGTATCACTTGATATTGGAAACTTGATTAAAACCAGCATGACTATATTAGATAATATTGCAGGCGGCAGTATTATGGATAAGATGGCTGGAATCAACATACCTAACGGAGATCAATTATATATTATTGTAGAAACAATTAGTAACGGAGATCTACTGACTAGTACTAAGGCTGGGAAAGAAATATGTATTAACACGCTTACTGGAGGTGAATTAATTAATATTGATAATCCCATTGCAGAAGCAACATGTAATAATGATATTAAAGTTGGAAATGAAACAGGTATCAACACATTAATTGGAGACTTGATTAATACTATTACGGATGTATTAAATAGTAATAAAAATGGGGATACTAATGTTACAGATTTCGGTATTAAGGTTGGGGAAAAAGTAGGTGCCAATATTACAGATTTCGGTATTAAGGTTGGGGAAAAGGTTGGGGAAAAAATAAGTGCCAATATTACAGATTTCGGTATTAAGGTTGGGGAAAAAATAGGTGCTAATATTACAGATTTCGGTATTAAGATTGGGGAAAAAATAGGTGCCAATATGAACATTGGAGGTGCAATTCTTGAATGTGTACCAGGTTGGTGGCGCATTAATCAATCCAAATAATTTGCGCCAAATAAAAAAATCTGTAAAACTATAAATTTTAATAGAAAGAAAACATCATTTTAACGTTATTCTATTCGAAACATGTTTTTGTTATTTTCAAAAAAGCACATTTCCCTTCATTTTTTTTTCATAATATTTAACCTCTAATATTATTGTTTTGAATTCAAGAACATTTGTATTCTAAAATTTTTACAGATCTAACCGTCAAAGTTCTTAATACGCGCATAAAAAATATTGGCTTTAAAAGTATGATAATAAAAAATAAAAAAAATTCTTTAAATGAAAAAAAATTTTTCTCATAATCTACGCTGAATCGTATCTTTAAAAAGAATAATACTAGAGTTCTTTAATGTTAAGGACGTTTACTTTTATAATTAAATTTTATAAGCTTTGTTATCCTTACATACTTGCGAAATTACTGTAATATACTCTACTACATATTAAGTACGGTCAAGTTTCCTTATAATAG
Organism: Dentiscutata erythropus; assembly: GCA_910591965.1. Classification (NCBI taxonomy): domain Eukaryota; kingdom Fungi; phylum Glomeromycota; class Glomeromycetes; order Diversisporales; family Gigasporaceae; genus Dentiscutata; species Dentiscutata erythropus. The sequence goes on from CAJVPY010000678.1 coordinate 23,156, forward strand.
TGCCTTTTTATGATGAACGAACCAAAAATTATTTGTCCGGAGCGAAGCGGAGGACACTGTGTTTTTACGACAGTAAGTGATAAAAACCGTCACGTGAACAATTTTGTCCGAGATTCTGATTGGTTGCAATATGATAGATCTCACTATATTAGCTCCGGACATGCATTTCCTAGTAGTATTTCTGTTATGTCTTCAATTCACAAAAGAAAAATAAAACATTCAAAGCACAGAACAGTTGATAAAACACATGATGGATTGAAAAAGAAATTTTACGAATGCACCGTACACACTGAAATAAATGAGATTATCCGGAAAAAATTCCATATTATTGCCGCAGATGTTTATTAAAATCATGTGATATATACTAATTGTAAATTTTTAAAATTCTCAATTTCATATTTTTTAAAACTAATATGCCCAGAATAAATTACATATAGAAAATAACCACATATTACAAATAATACTAAAAAGGATAGTGGAAATAATAATATGTTTCCTTATTATTATGTTCGGATGAAGATTCATGAAGTTGCTTGATATCATGAAAAGTTGGTATAAAATATGATGCCGTTTGATTAGAGATAGACTTTAAAGGTGGTCATTGACCCGATAATCTTGGAATACGGGATCTGAAAGTGGATTTCTTATCATAATTAGACCTTATTGAAGTTGGGTAGATGCTGAATTACTCGAATCTACAAAAATTACAATAATAGTTAAAATATATCATTAGCGTAGCGAAATAACTAGAATAATCCATACCCGAATACTCTACATATTGTTCTGGCCCATTATCAAGTGCATATTTTTCTGCAGCTATCATTAGAGTCAAATCTAAAAAAATTTCATCTACAGTAAGTATCGAGTTCCCCTAATCCTTCTTTTTGTAGCTTCTTCATTTTACCATCCAAAGTTCGTAAAGCCTTTTCAAATTTGTAAGAATCCCATATGTTACACGGTTTAATTGTTGAATGTTCTTTCAGATATCGAGCAAGAGAAGCGTAGCAATTATGGGCTTTCAGTTTTATATTCTTTTCCATCTATTCGTTTTACCATACAAGAAATTTGCAAAGAAAGTTTTCAAGCTCAACGACTTTCAAATAATTTTTCGTAATTGGATACTTCTCTATATCTGTCAACTGCTCGTAACCACTTTGCCATACATTTATC
>CAJVPY010000679.1:0-24322 GCA_910591965.1 Dentiscutata erythropus
TTTAAAATTTTATTAAAAAATTTTAAAATTTAAAAAAGTTTGCAGGCAAATTTGGCTGCAAAACAATTTAAGGGATAAGCAATTTTTAGTATCTAAAATATCTTAATATAATTATAACTAATATAAGTAATCTAAAACATAATTTATATAATTTAATTTTGGCTTTGTGCACTTTAACATTTTGATTAACCATATCCAAAAACTATAATCTGAGTGTGAAAACCTTTGAAATAGTGATAAAAGATTAATTATGATGATTTCTTTTTTTTAAAAATCTATAATTATTGTTCGATCATTCATAATTAATAGTCATCATATATCTGCTATGAATTAACAATCAATATATGAAGTTGAAATATTAAGAATTAAGAATACAAAATAAATAGCCTCTTGTATAATAATATCATAACTCAGTTGTCATCATCTATTTATTTTAAAAATTGACTTTTGCATCTTATATTATTAATAAATCACATATTGTTTATTACCAGAATGATAAGGTTTGTAACAAAGTTTTTTTTTTTATAGTAACTCACATTAGAGATCATAATAATTCTAATAAGAACTAACTCAAATACATATCAGAATAGTAAAAAGGACTATAAAGAAATTTTTACTATAATTCATTTTTTTTTTTTCTTTTGATAACCTCGCACTAATTTATTAAAATGTTTGTAATTTACAAAATTAACTATCTAATTTATGTATTAGGCCAATACCCAGCTGCTAAAAGTGCTCAGGTATAGTTATCGCACTGATGTTTGCCAACTAGTTCTATATGTAGTGCTATCTACATTTAAAAACCTGTTATAGCATAGTACTTAGCTACCTAAAAAAACTATTTACTTAATATAAAAAACCTACTACAATCTAATTTTACTTTAATCACCAACTAGGCGGAAAAGAGTTCGAAATTTGTAACCAAATCATTTCTTTTACCAGATTATATACCTCAACTATCTTTTCTTTAAAATTTTCCAAGCATAATCTTCTCTTTTCTTTTTTTTTTACTGCACCTGATTCCTCTAAACACTTTTTCTTCCTTTTACTTGAACAGTTTTTTGTTGATTAGTTTTCTACTAGTTGAACCTCTGTTAGCCTATTTTCTAATACTGGGTTTTTTGCTCATGAGTTCTTTTCTGGCACCTTGAACAATTCTCTAGGTCTTTTCTCTCTTTTAATTGTCTTGTTTATACCATTACCTTTTTCCCATACTATAAATTTTCATATCTTTCTCTTTAAATTATTCTATAAAAGCATTCTTGTACAATATAACAGAGACTGTAATTCACAATAGAAATCATGATAATTTTAATTTTATAGTATTAATAGCTCATAATATTAATTTTGCTACAAACTAATCTATCCTTTTGTTGTTACCAGAATAGCAAGTACAGTAATTTATAAAATGATTTATTCTAATTTAATCCTAACTATATATTGGAATAGTAAGTAAGTTTTGTAAATATTTTTTATATAACACATGATTAACTTTAACCATATAATGCAATCACTAAATAGCAAATAGGTTTTGTTTTACCAACTTAACTTTAATTACATACTGCATATAACTGGAAAAGCAAATAGATTGTATAACAATTTTTTACAGTACTCAACTTTAACTATATACTGTAATTGTATAATAGCTCAATACAAACCTAAACTCACTTTTATATTGTTATCAGAATAGCAAATTAGTACTATAACGGAATTTTATATAGCAACCATGAAGTAATTTACCCTAACTCATCTTTAACTATATCTTCTATTACAGGATTAATGAGTAAGTTTTGTAACAAATTTTTTACAGTAATTTATGATGATTTTAATACAAACTAATACAAGTTTAACTACATATCGTGTCACTAAATAGTGAATAAGTTTTATTGTACAAAATTTTTTTATAGTAGCTTATATGTAATAAAAATCATGATAATTCTAATACAAGTTCATTTTTTTGTTAGCAATTATGAAATAACTATACTAGCCCAATCTTAGCCACATATTAGAAATTAAGTAAGTTTCATAAAATTTTTTACAGTAATTCACAATAATTTTAATGCAAACAACTTTAACCACATATTGCGATTACTGAATAGCAAATAAGTTCTGTTGTATAGAGTTTTTTATAGTATAATAGCTCATGATAGAAGTTATAGGAATTCTAATCACCTTTTGTTATTATTTGAATAGTGAATAAGCTCTGTATACAGAATTTTTTATAGTAACTCATAAAGTAATTTATTCAACTTGGTCTTAACTATATAATGCATATCACCAAATTAGTAAGTAAGCTTTGTTACAGAATTTTTACAGTAATCTGCAATAATTTAATGCAAACTAACTCAACTACATACTATAGTTCCCAAATCGCAAGTAAGTTCTATAACAAATTTTTTTACAGTAGCTCACAATAAATTTATATTAATTCCAATGTAAAATAATACAACCAGATACTGTAGTTACTAGAGCAAGTAAGTTCTAAAAAATTTTTTATAGTAACTCAATAGAATTGTAATAATTCAAAACAAACCAATTCAATTTTACCTATATATCATGTGTCAAGTAAGTTTTGTAACAGTGTTTTATATAACTCATAGTAAAAATAATAATTCTAATGCAAACAATTCTAAGGGTTGGACCAGGGTAAAGGCTACCCGGGTAACCCACGGATACAACAGATATCCGGTTAAGATATTTGTTATCCGGGTAGATTGACCAGATAATTACCCAGGTAAGATATAAAATTTTGTAGATTACTGTATCGCTACAGTACTGCAGTAATAATAATTTTAAGGCAATATAGTATTTGAAGAAGCCATAAAGCATTAACATCTCTAAAAAATCTTTAATAGTTTAAAATTGGTCTACAAAAAACTCTTCGTTATATAATGTCAAGTACTTACATGATATTTTTTCTTATTTAATCAATATATTAATTAATTTCTCATTTAAATTTTTATTCGTATTGATTTAAAATTCTCTCAAGCACAATTAATAGATCGAAGCTCAATTTCTAATTTGTGGAAAGTGTTTAACCAGTAAGTAGGTTCATTATCTCGATGAAAAAGTTTTAAATCACCTTTTTTTGTCATAGACAAATCTCTAATAAAATCACATTAAGGATTGCTTTAATTAATCGCAGAAATTTATGCACGGTCTTAGTAGCTAGCTAATCGCATTGAAAGCACCATTAATCTTTAAGTTTAGCGATTATTTATTTGTTTAATTGATCTAAGTATTTAATATGGGCTGTTTGACTTTCATTTAGCTTCTTATCCACATTAGTCTGTATAATTATCATCTACCAAGAATATTTTAATTATGCAGATTAGTAAGACGGCATGGGGTGTGGAATACCTCTATATTTAATATCTATTTCGGCGTTATGTATCTTTAGGGTTAGCATTAGAAATTATAGTGGATTGGTATAGTATGTTTTTTTTAATGAGGTATTTTTACACTCTATACTATATACATATAAAAATATTATTAAATTTCTTGTTTGTTTAAATTATAGTGTTTCATATAAATATTGTTATGCTGTATTTAGTTGTATACCCGATATTAATTTCATCTGAATTCAAATATATTATCCATGATCTTAATTGTTTACCCGGATAACCAAAAAACCTAACTGGCAGTTAACCAGGTAAGGTTTTTTTTGAACAGGTCCAACCCTTAAACAATTCACATACTCTAGATATCGAATAATAAGTAAGTTCTGCAAAAGAATTTTACAGTAATTTATAATATATAAAATAATACTGTTTCTAATATAAACTAACTCAATTACATAGTGCTGTTACTGAAATACCAATAACAGAATGTTTTATAATAACCTATAATAGAAATTGTATCAATTCAAATACAAATCAACAATATTAACTATATAGAAATTATAATAACTACAATACAAACCAACTTAATTTTAATTACATATTATAGTTCCTGGAATAGCAAGTAAGTTTTATGACAGAGTTTTTATAGTAACTCGCAGTAGAAATTACAATAACTAATATAATCTAACTCAACCACATTGTATATACTGTAACAATTACCATATTACCGCGTAATAACGCGCAGGGGTGAAATTATGAATTTCGGCCCGAATTAAGCTTAATTCGGGCCGAACCTCGAAATAACGCTCATAAGCGTTATTACGCGAAAATACGGTAGTAAGTTTTGATAGCTAAATAAGATAGCCATTCAAAATTCTACTTATTATGGTTTTACTTTGAAGGTTTTAAAAGTTTTTCAAGTATTTTTACTGCTGCCTCCTCTCTATTTACAGATTTAGTTTCTATAATAATTTCTTTTTGCTTATTTTTTAAACGAATTTCTGATAGTTTTTCTTTATTAAATAAAACTTCAAGTGGTTTTGGTTCTGAAAGTTGTAGCCTAGCCTCTTGCAAATCTATTGATGTATTTGGATGAATTTTAAGATCATACTTATTAAACATTCCTTTTAAATGTTGCTGATGAACAATTATAGACCAAATTTTATATTTAATAAAATCATATATTAATGTATAATTTGGTAATTCAGTGTAAGTTGATTGTGAAAAGGCTATGAATTGTTGTTTAAATTTGTTATTATCTAATACTTGAAATAATCCAAAAGATTCTTTTTTTTATTTTTTAAATCATTAATTAATTCATTTATATATTTTTTTTGTATAATTATAGATTCATTTTCTAGATCTATATTAAGTATAACTTTAATAATTGCAACTGCAAAATCAGGTCCATGAATTCCTCCAAGTCGGCATATAGAAAGAGGTAGATGTATCTATGGATCCATTCATTTTTTAAATAATTCTAATGCTTTTATTAATCCATTTTCAAGTTTACTTGTTAAATCATAAAATTCTTCTGTTAAAAGGAACTCATGAGCTATTAATAGTTCTTCTACAAAAACTTCATCTAAATATTCAATAGCATTGTAATTCATTAATCCATTGATCAACTTTATCAGATATTTCACTTGCTCTAAAACCATTTGGAAGAATTATAAGATTATCACCTTTACTAGTTAAAAAGTATAATACTTTTTCATAGAACCATTCTACAAAGCAAGTCATAATTTGAATTTCTATATTTAATCTTTCATTTTGTAAAAAATTATTAAATATTTTTCATTTTTTTAAATAACTTTTAGGAACATTATTGGCTGCTTCTAAATGATTAATAAACCAATTAGAAAATTGTATATGAATATTTCTTCTATCTAAATATTGTTTAGCAGCAGTTAGCTAATATAACCATCGACTAGAAATTGGATTTTGATATTGTTTAAGATTATAATTTAATAATGTTTTATATAATTGTTTAATTGTTTCTGTTTTTATATTTAATGGATTATCTTTATCTGATTTATTATATCCACAGTGAAGATAATAAGCCAAATTAAAAACATTATATGGATGTGTATTTAAAGAAAAACCTGAAGGTGCATTATTTTTTCCAAAAGTAATATTATTGAAATTTACTAATGCAATATGTAATGCATGTAATCCACAAGGAATTCTAATAGTATTTGTAATATATTGTTGATTAAATCTAACTACAGCTCCTGATAATAATCCTGACATATAGGCTGTATTATCTGTAAGCCAATATTGACATTGAGCTAGATTTAATGAATATTTAATAATAGCTTCTCCAACACTTGATGATACTGTAGATGCTGAACAATGATCTAAATCTTTTACACTTAAAATAGTAAGCATAGGTTGTTGCTGTTTTTCATCCGAATAAGATGCACAAACTAAAAATATTTTTTTTTTACCTCTTGTACTTTCATCAGCTATAATACTATATGAACCAAATTGATTTGAAAATTGTAGTAAATTTTCTTGTACTGATATTTGAGCTATTTCTTTAGTCCATCTAGATAATGTGCTTACAGATAACCATGAATCTGTATTAGAGCTAGTAAGAAATGCTATTATTTTTTTAGTACATTGAACTGTAGATCTCATTGATATTTGACCTATAGTACATAAACTAGTAAGTAAAGAAATAAATTCTGGTGTATATGTGTTTTAATCTTGTTTAATTTTTTTAATAATTTCTTTTTCAATATCTTTATCTGAAATATATATTTTTTTCTAATAATAGATCTAATTTTAGAAATATATCTATTTTTAGATTTTTGAAAATATTTAAGTCTATTTGCTAAAGATTTTGTTTTAATAACTAAACTATTTTTTTGTTGAGTAAGGTTTAAATTTTTAGTTTTTAATAATTCAATTTCATGCTCTATCTGAAAACTAATATCATATTTTTTGTAATTTATAGTTATCTATTCCATAGCTTTTTTTTGAAGATAGGGTGATATAATTTTTCTTTTATATAATCCATCTTTGTATGTCATATTAATAAGTAGTTGAGAATATGATTTTAACTCTTCTTCAGATAAATAATTAATTTTTGTTATTAAATCATTTTTTACTTTTTCTAAATTAAAATCTGTGTTTATAATATTCTGTAAATTATTTTGTTGAAAATCTTGTATTTGATTAGATTGAGATTCATTTGTAATAAAATTATATTGATATTCTGCTAAAGAATTAATAAAATTGGTATTAATTGAAGTTGATAGTTTTTTATAAGATTTATTTATTTTACTAATACGAGCATTTTTGCAATTACTAAAAACTTTTTTAGGACGAGGCATTTTAAATTTTATTTATTAAAAAATTAAATTTTACAAAATAAATTAATTCACTTCTTAAATATTTTAAAACAATTACTATATTTACATATAATAATATATATGGGTATTATTTAAAGCCCACATTTTTCAAATTTATTTTTTTTAACTCAAAATAATACTCATGCATGTCCCAAAATAATATGCTGCTTAAATATACTATATTACATATTTTGATCAAATTTTTTAGGCTAAGTTTATTAATAAATATAGAACTTCCTCTTGTAATTTAAATTTGCTAGAATGATTCAAATTACCATGCATGTACAACTTGAAATAATGTGTAGGTGCACATTATTATGCACAAATACAATACATTTTAATCTTTTTTTTTAATGTTAATGATGAGACCTTGCTTTTATCTTTATTAAATTTAATCAAAATTTCTTACAAAATCGGAAAAAATTTATTGTATAAACCTAATGCTAAGAATAAGAACTCAGACTAACTAAAAGTGCCTAATAGACACCTAGTTTTTTATCTGTGGCCTAAACCAACCAGAGTGGCCAAGGCTCACCTAGATTTGAGTATTAGTAATAATATGAGATGGGTGTATTAAGTATTTGATCCAGTAAGTGTATCATGTTTCAATTTTATGCAAGGAGTTAATTAAGTTAGATTCAATATTTGACTGATTAGAGGCATTGAATGTGTTAGGGATATAAATAGAAGAAGGTGGGGATGAAGTTGTAGAATCAGTTTGCGATCTTGATATGCAATAGAGAATCCATAATGTTTTGTATATTTGATGATTAATTTCAAGAAGGAGTTTAATAGTAAGAGATGTTGCTATTTTGCTAGATGTAGTATACTCGCTTAATGTGTTAACAATATCAATTGGTACTAAGCCGAGAGTGTAGAAGCTAGGGAAAGTTTATGAATAAGTTGGTAAGCTTGAATGCTATCAAGATTAAGAATAGAGGTGTGGAGTTTGTGTGTTTGAAGATGTAAGATTTGAAGTTTGTTATAGTTTAAAATATGTTCTAAAGAGCTACGAATAAGGTTAAATAGAGGCACAGGGGATGGGCAAGATAACCAGTGAAGTAAGTTACTTTCTTGTTGACATATATGACACTTGTTAGAATAGGAAGGATTCCTTCTATAAAGAATATTGGGCATTGGCAAATCATCTAAAAGTAATTTGAATCTGAAAGATTTGAATGTAGAGGAATAAAAGTTGTGTGAAAAGTTGGATATTTTTTAGTTATTATTGAGATAGAGCCAAGTTGCTTGCCAATTGACTAGAGAGGTAATTGGAATCCATTTTTGGAACTGGTTTTGAGATGTCCAGTTAGCAAAGATATGTGCGTGACATATTGTTCTAATACTATGCCATATAGAGAGTTTAATTGGGAGATTGTTAGAGCTAAAAGTAAACAAAGAGTTGTATATATTAGTTGTATTGAAAGTGAGATATAGTGCTTGTTGATGGTTTCAGGCTAGTTGGTCAGCTGCATTGTTGAAAATATCATCCTGATGTGCATTGACTTTGTGAAATATAATATTTAAATTGTAGGATTTAGAGAAGTTTAAAAGAGTGTTTCAAACAGACCAGTAAGGAGTATTTATAAAGTTTGTGTTATGAGTATTGTGTAAAAGATTGTGAAACTTTGAAATAACTGATTGAGAATATGTAAAAATTTGTATAGTACAGTTTCTAGGAGCAGTGCAGATAGTTGATGCTATTGCTATAATTTCTGCTTTGTATAAGCAAGGCCAGAGTTCAATTTTGGCTTGGAAGGTATGAAGTATAGTTTGATTTTGTATTTGTAACCAACCAATACCCATAGAGCATTAGGAGATACCTATGTTTGTAACAAAGCTGTCAGTATAAAAATTAAGATTAGAGACATTTTGATTGTAGGTAGCTATTGATTGAAGGGTCTGAGTGGCTTCACTGGGTATAAAGAAGGTTGGTATTTGAGATTGTTCGATAATAAGTGTAGAAAGTGGTGGAATAGGAGTAGCATTTGAAGTTAGAATTGAGTGTATAAGGTCCTGGTAGTTGGCATAGAAATTAATTAATTTGTCTGTATTAAGTCTACCAAAAAACTTTGTTGCAAGATTTATGTAAATAAAAATACTGCATTTATTAGCTAATAGGTTGGTATTAAGTGGGCAGCTGGTACAAGGTGAAAGAGATATGGGAGCAAGTGGGTATAGTTGTGCTAAGTAGGTAAGATTGTAGCATTGCCAGTGAGTAATGAGTATGTGTCTAGTTGTTGTACATTGGCGTCGAGCTTTACCAACAACTATTTGGTTGTTGAGTAGAGAGATTAGCCAAGGTTTGATATGTTGGTAGAAGTGGCCAGTACTATAGCTATAGTAGTTAGTAGGTGGAAAATTAAAGTGCGAATGAATAGTTCTTTGAGAAGTTCTAGAAGTTGAAATGTTTTCTAGTATAGTAAACCATTTGGGTATTCTGCCTTTTGAAATTTTGTTTAGTCTTGGTGAAATGTGTTGCCATTTGAGCAGACAAAGATTGTTAGATATAGTAAGCTGGTCGAGAAAAAGTAGATGATGGTGCCAAAGTTGTTTTTTAAAGATAGGATATTGGGAGTGGGAAGCAAAAATTGATTTAAGTGAAGTTGAACCTTCCTGGATTGTAAAAGAAATGGAGGTGTTGGGATTGAGGCTAATTGTCCAATTAATATATTTGAGGAGCTTAATAATTTTAAAATTAGTAGTGTTTTTATCAGGGCCTTCAATTATAGGATTGGGATGAGAAAAGATATTTATGGAAGACCATAGATTGTTCTGTAGTTGTTGGATACAGATAAGTGTAGAAGTGCCAAGGAGATAATTATTGTTGAGCCGTTTGATGAAGTTGGAGATATGATGTTGCAATTGAATATCCCAGATGTTTTTGATATTGTAAATTTGTGGGTGTAGTAAAGTACTAGTAGGTATAGTGCGGCTGAGTTTGGCTTTGTGCTTGACAAGACCAATATGACGTGTGAATATTTTATTACAAGCTGTTTGGATAAGAACAATGTTCTGTAAGCAATATTTAATAGTAGGTATAATAACTGTGTTAATAATATAGCAAGCTTATGTATCTGTAATTTTTTTGAACTAATTGTTTGGATGAGTTGAGAGGACTCGTTTGTAATGTGTTGTATTTGTTTAGATTGTTTGTTGTCAAGTGTAAACCAACACCCAAGGAATTTGAGTGGTTGGTGTAGTAGTTGTAGTAAGAGTGTTTGGTTATTAAAGGTGATAGAATAGTTAGGATTAGAGGTTGAGTTAGTGGTAAGGACTGATTTGTTTAGATTTACTTGAATATTAGTTATGAAATAGAAAGATTCTGCAGTTGAAATTATTTTGGTTAGTTCTGTATGTGAGGATACAACCCATAGAGTGTCATCTATGTAAGCAAGAACTAAGCATCTGGTTTTGATTTGGTTGGTTGAAAAGTTTTTAAGCTGGTAAACCATGAACTTTGCATTTGATATCCAGATATAGTAGAATGTATATTGAAAATAAGAGGGTCATAGTAAATACGCCAAAGTAATGGTGTGATTGTTTCTCCTTGATCAATTCCGTCTTGCACAAGGTGTAAGGCCAAGGTTGGTGATGACATTATTATGGCGACCAATAAACAGATTGGAAATTGTATTGATAATTGAAGCAAGAAGTGCAAGGCATAAGAGGGCATGGTGCAAGAGGGTAGAGTTAACAGAATCATAGGCCTTGCTCATGTCTTGGGACAGGAGCCAGATTTCTTTGTGGTTACAGCTTGCATCTTCAATGAGGTTGTTGAGAATATGTATAGGAATGGAAGTACTGTTGCCTGAAAGAGCAACATAGTTATAAGGAGAGAGAATCAGGTGTTGAGAGAAGACGTTGTTTAATCTGTTTGTAAGGATTTTAGTATATATTTTTCTGGCATGTTCTATTAGGCTAATAGGGCGAGTTAAGTTGAGATTTCATCAAATGTATTTCTTTTTGGGATGGGGTAGATTTGACTATGTTTCCATTGTTTTAGAATATAGTTTTCAGAAAAGCATCTGTTTAGGAGAGCAACAAATGCAGTTATACAATGGTGGCTAAGATGTTTGAACATTTTATAGCTTATATCTGTAGCGCCACAGGCTTTGTTGTTAGGGAGCTTGGCAATAGTTTGGAGGACCTCTTCAATTGTAATAGGTGTGGTAAGAGGGTTGTACCAGTCTGGGTTGATGTGAGGTAAAGGAGAGTAATGTTGTTTCCAGATATTGTTGAAAAGTAGGTGGTTAATAGGTTTATGTGCGGTCCAATTATTGAAGTATTGTTGTATATGTTGTTTGATATCTGTAGAATTTGTAACAAGTTGGTTTGGAAGCTTAATATTAGAGAAATGAATAGGAGCCTTATAGCAGTCGAGTATATTGTTGATTACATAAGTGGGCCTAGAAACAAGAGTTTTATATATCTTTTTTGAAGCTTGGTTGATTTGTTGTTTGAGGTGAAGTGAATATTCTAAGTGGTAGGCATGATACACCTGTTTCCAAACCGTATAAGCTTCTTCAAGCCATGCTTGAATATAAGCAGGATCCAATGTTGAGGATGACTGAAGATTGCACTTTGTATATTGATTAATTAATAGAATATTTAAATGAATGTATTGCAGGTGCATATCTGACTAGTCAGTGTTAGAGCGAATTGTTTTAATAAGGTGGCTGAGTTTTTAAAGTCCTGTATATAGTGCAGTACAGTGTGGGCTATACTTATAGTTATAGCAGCATTTGCATGTGACTTTGTTGGGAACTTTTTTAATTGCAGCCTGTATAATACAGTGCTAGATCTTATGCCAGATGCTATTGATACTAATGGTAGAGTTAGTAGAGGTAGGAATATGGTGTCTTTGAAAAAGTTCAGTAGCAAAGTCAGAAAACTCAAGCCAGTGGTCAGGAGATGTTAATTTATAGTTAAATATTGGTACATAAGCGAGGTGGTTTGCTATATGCATTTGGAAAAGTCCAGGTAGTAGAGAGTATAAGATGGTCACTGAGTGTGCTTGTTTTACTGTTATCAAGATTGTAAGCTAGGAGAAATTGAATATTAAATAAGTTGGTCCAAATGTAGTCAATTCTACTAGAGCTTGTATTATTAGACCAGGTATGTAAGATATTATTTGAGTGAGAGCCAATATCAAACATGTTTGAACAGTGTAGAAAATTAATAAGCTTAAATCTGGCAGAGGAGCTGAATATATTGTCATGTGTATTAAAGTTATCAAGAACAATGGGGTGAATATTTTGTTGTTGGGCTTGCAAAATCCAGCTAATGACAGTATTTTGGGTGGGGTTCCTTCGGGAGGAGTCAGTAGAAGAGAAATACACTAATATGATTCAGAGCTTAATAGGATTTTTAAAGAAAAGATCAAATGCAATTGCACCAGAATGTGTTTGGCAACTATATACGTGAGGTTTAAGAAAACTGTGTATCATAATAACAGACTCTTCAGCAAAGCTGTTAGAGTTTGCCAAGTAGTAAGTATAAAGATTGTTGTTGCAGAAGAATAGTTTTGTTTTATGTGAGATTTTTGTTTCAGTAATACTGGCAATTGTGATGTTATGATGGATACAGTAATCTTGCCAAATTTGTCTTTTGAAAGAAGTGTTGAAGCCCCTAACATTGTGTGTAGCTATAGTGAGATGTAAGTCACAATCATTAGCTAATAGAGTAGGTGAATTAATAGGTGATGAAGGACAAGTTAGAGGGGAGGGTGTAAAAGGGTTTGATGAGTTTATGTTAAGACTTGGTGGGACAAAGTATAAGGTGGGATCAGATATTTGTAAAGATGCAGATGAGTTAATAAAGAGAGAGATGTCAATAGAAGTTTGTATAGAAGAGTCATTTGATTTGAGTAGTACTTTATAATAATTACGAAGATATTCAATAAGGTAGTAGTTTGTATGATTTGGTAAGATTACTTCATGAGAAAGATATACATGTACTTCAGAGAAGAAATAAGTGGTACTAGTTAGTTTTAAAGATATTTTAATATAGTTGTTTGTGTAAAATTCAGAGTATTTTTCTTGAATATATTGCAAGAATGAGCCAATAGTTTGTGGTGAGGATAGAAGTTGTAATCTGTGGTAATGAAGGAATTTGTTAAAGCATGTGTTTGGGTCAACTTCGTGATAAGTGCCTTTTCACTATCTTGAATAAGATAATGATAAAGATGATGTTGGATTTGTATGGTATTCTTCACTGTTGTAGTCATCTTCTGAAGGTGGTTCATCAAAGGAGTCAGAGAGTTGGTTGTCAGTAGTATTTAGTGTAGTAAGTGCTACCTCAGAGGGGAATGATGATATGGTGTCTGAGGTAGATAGGGTGATGTCTTTTACAGCGATCACTGCATGCCTGGCTTGCATGGCTCTGCAAGAATCAAAGGTCACCTGGTTATTCATTAGGAGACTGTCATTATTTGAACCTTCCGGATAAATGGGCTTAACCACCTGCCCACTTATATCATTTTCCTCTCTAATAACAATGGATGTATCTTTTAAAGAGGCGGTGGCTGCATTAATGTAGTTTGCAAAAGATATGTTTAATGAAAAGAAGATTCATTAAGGAATAATGAATCTTCAATTTGGTTAGAAACTTGAAAGGTTATATTAAATTTCTCAGAAAGAATTTTTTCAGATTTGGGGTAGGCAATATTTGTATAATATTGTGTAAGGTGACAGAAGGATGATTTTTTTGTATAAGCTTGTTCAAAGTATATAATAATTCTTGCTAAGTAGTCAGTGCTAACTACTTCAGCAGTAATTTTGTTAATAGCATCTGTTTGGGTTAGATAATGAATTTGTAGATTTTTGGTGGCTTGTTTTTGGTATGTTTGAAGATATTGATAGAAGAAACTATTTTGACGTTTGGTAGAGGAGACAGTATGATTTTTGGTACAGAAATATTGTTTGGCTAGATTTGCCAGTTTATCAAGAAGTTTGGTTAGAATTGGTTTTGAGAATGTAGCTTCATTTCCAGAGTCAAGTCCAAAGATTGAGGCATCAATATCTAAAGTAGGTGTATCCATTTCTTTTGGGTATTCTTCATAGGATTTAGTTAACAAATGCTTAAAAAGTTGAGAAGTATCATGTTTATGGTTTTTCTAAACAAAGTTGTAGTTTTCATGTTTGCAAGTTAGAATATAGAAGTTAAGGTGCTTAAAGCATTCATCGCGGCGGTCCTTATAGCAAGTGGGTTTTTGAAAAGTGTCAAGTACAGAAGAGAGAAATTGTTTAAGTTGAAAAATATAAGCTCTTTGAATTTTGTATTTTAGTGTGTTACAAGTCTCTTCTTTGTTTAATACATCTTTAAATTGACGTTTATAAATAGAGAAGAATTTATCGAACCATTTGTTAAAATGGTCTAAAGAGTTTTGGAGTGAAGGGATGGAAAAGTTTTTAAGAAAAAGAGTGACTGGTAAGTTGAGAAGTAGGTTGATATTAAATTTATCATCAGATTTAATAGTTAGGTATATTCTGTCTTTGTCAGTGCTGCAACTTGAGAGATGAGTTTGTATGTTTTGCAACAGAGGTTAAGTGTTTCTGCAAATTTATTATAATCGATTGCTTGGTATTTGTCATGGAGGTAAAGATGTAGACGTGCCAGATTAAGGCAAAATAGTAGGCAATTTTTGGGTTTATATGGCAGAATAGTTGCAGGTAATGCAAAAATTTCTAAATAGTTAAGTTGATTAAAAAAGATGGAGGTAAATTTTGCAATGATTTTTTTGAGAGTATCTTCTATTGTACTAAATAGAATAGTTGCTTGTTTGCTTATATCAGGATTGATTTGATAAATGTAGTTAATAAGAAAATCTGGTCTTTCTCCTGCTATACAACAAATAGTATAGTAGAAGCTAGCTTTAAATTGTTGTTTTTCTTTTGTTGCTGCTTTGAGAATGATATCTGGGTAGAAGTCATGAAGATGTTTTTTGAGAAAGTTGGTAGAAGGAGGTTTGGAATTTGTTATTAGGTTCCATTTCTTTAGTTATTGGAAAATGGGCAAGCCAGTCAAAGATTGGAGTAGGTTTGGGTTGTTTGGGAGTGGATTTGTTAGTAGAAGGAGAAGTACTAGTGTTAGTTTGGGTTTTGTTTTGCTATAAAATAGTAGAGTATGTTGTCTGAGTAGTAGGTTTGTTGGGTTTAGTTTTTGGATTTTGGAGGAGGAGTTTGGTTGTTGAGGGTATGTTCATTTGAGTTGTTTGAGAAAAATTGTTATCAATTTCCATATTAGATGCAGTGGTTTGGAGGTTAGTAGCAAAAGTAGTATTGTTGGGTACACTAATCAAGATAGTATTAGCTTTGTTGGTAGCGAAAATTTCGTTATCGATTTCCATAGAACAGATAATAGTTTGGGTAGGAGGGACTTGAATATCAACAGTAGGAGTAAGTGGTTTTAGAGTAGAGGAAATAGAATTATGTACTTGTTTTCCTTTGCTTAAAAGAGAGGATTCTAGAGATAGTTGGGTGTGTGGAAGTTGGTGAGATTTGCTAGTATTAGTATTGTTGTTTTTAGGAGGAACAGATGAAGGTGGTTTTGTAGAAGTAGTATTAGAAGTAGATGAACTAGTGGCTTCATTAGAAGAAGTGTCTTGTAGACTTTTGAAAGTGGGAGTTAGGTCTTTTCTAGCAGATTCAAGTGAAGAGGTAGTGGTTGAGATTGAAGAAGTAGTAAAAGAAGAAGATGCAGTAGTGGCACAGTTGTTATGGTAAACCTCTTTGTCTATTAAAATATAGAGTTTGCATGGGTAATATCTATTGTCATAGAAATAGCAAGCAATAACTTTAAGGCATTTAGGGCAGGTATGTTGGCAGGATTTGTATGTGAGAGAGGGTGGAACTCTGTTTGGAGACTTTGTAAGTTGGTCGATAAAATTTTCTGTTTTGGGATTGCTTCCTTTAAGTGAATTTTTTCCAGTAGGTACTTAAGAGAGGTTAGTTGCAAGTGTGTAGACAGTATTATTTTTAGAAATAAATTAGGTATAGTAGCTGTGACAAAGACATTTGGTAATAGTTGTTAATCTTGGAGCACAGAAGAAGTGTACGGCAGAGTTAGTATGAGTAGATTTGGAAGCACAAGATGAGGGTTCTTGGGTTGGTGGAGTTGATTTGATACTGTCTTCTTTTAGTGCATTCTCGTAGAATGCGATACCGAAGCTAGTAGGATGGTAGCTAAAAAAATAGTCAAGATTTATAATATCGAGGTCTTGTGTAATTGGAGTAGGCATTTTGGTAAATTTAATTGAGTAAAAAATAATAGAATTTTCTTAAGAATTCGTATTATAAATTTGGTTTTTTAAGAAAATTTTTAAGTTGAAAAGAGGGTATTAAAATAAAGTAGGAGTTGTATTAAAATTTGTTTTCCAGGAGTAGGATAAAAAGGAGGTTATTTTTTAGGTTAAACAAGATCACGTGATCTAAAAATAGAATTTTCCAATTTTATATTACACAAGAAGTCACATGATATCATTGTTGCATGAGACAAAAAAGGAAATCTTATTGTATAAATAAGAAATACTAAAAAAGGCAGATATTAAAATTGTGCAATATTAGTTAATAATTAAGTAATTTTAGTATAATTTAACAAATACCAATAATTTTAGGAGTATGTAGGGCGTGGGTAGCACGATTAGGGGCAATGTGGGTTACACAGAAAACGTCTCTATGTGTTTGGGAAAAGAATTCCCCAAAGTAAAAGAGAAATAAGAAAGAGCAAATAGAGTAGAAGTTGTTTTACTTGTAACTCGGTCAATATTGAAGTTATAGAGGTCTATTATAGCATGTTTTGAAGAGGAGAGCGTGTAGAACAAACTTGTTCTAGGTTTGAACAGGGTTAAGAAGCTAGTTTCAGTGTAAATGACAAAAGAAGCCTATTTGGCCTAAAAGGCTGTTGCTTAATAAGTTTTGGGCCGGTTTAGTTAGAACTTTAACACTATATGTAATTTTAAATAGAGAATAACTTTTGTTAAGGCAAGGAGATAGGTTGTCTTTGTAAATTATTGTAAAAATAAATTTTTTAGTTATGCAGATTTAGATAAATTTTTGTACGAGTGATGAACGGGAAAGAGTTTTATTTACCATTTATTTCAATATCATTCATCTTGTAAAACTTGTTTAATATATCAATTGTTTTTTGCATATTTTCTTGATTGCTAGTCACCCATGTTGTGTCGTTGCATATTCCAGAACTCCTATCCTCAGCTTTTCTATAACCAAGTGATTGTCTAATTTTGGATTGCTGCTTAGCATCTCATAACCTAGATTTGCTTCTTGTACTCTGCAAAGAAGAGGGTCATAGAAAATTCTCCATATCAAAGGAGATAGCACCTCTCCTTGGTCTATTCTATCCCCTGCTTCAGCAGCATCAGTATTACCAAAATCTGTTATAAAACTGAGCTTTCTTTTATCATAAAAGTTTATAATAAAGTTTGTTAGTTTTGGTGAGAATTTG
Source organism: Dentiscutata erythropus (assembly GCA_910591965.1). Taxonomy (NCBI): domain Eukaryota; kingdom Fungi; phylum Glomeromycota; class Glomeromycetes; order Diversisporales; family Gigasporaceae; genus Dentiscutata; species Dentiscutata erythropus. The sequence continues at coordinate 17,165 of CAJVPY010000679.1, forward strand.
AGTCTCTCTAATACTTTTCTGAGTGCTATCATACTGACTGAGTCAAAAGCTTTTTTCATATCTTGAAAAGTGATCCAGAGCTCTTTTCTTTTTTTCAACGCCTCTTCTATTATATTGTTCATAATATGGATAGGTGCTGATGTACTTTCTCCAGAGCCCTGCAAAGTTTGTACCTTTTAACACCTTATTTTGGCTAAGCACCTTGTCGAGTCTTACTTGTATTACTCTCGTTATTACTTATCTATATGTTTCTAATAGAACTATTGGCCTTGTGTTACTCAGATTGTATTTCTAAAAACTTCCTTTGGAATTAAGTATACCTGACCTAATTTCTATTTTACTAGAATATTTCCACCTTCTAGAACCAGGTTTGCAAAGTTTATTATCCTTTCAATTATCTTCATTGAGAGCTTTTTGAGTAATATGTATCTGATACCTGATATGCTAGGAGCTATGCCATTTTGTGTTTTGCCTAGAGCTTGTATTTATTCTTCTTTGCTAATTTAGCTTATTACTTGTTTATATATAGATGAACTTATATTCTTCTTCAGCATATACTCATTTTTTCACTCCTAGCTCATTTCCTCGAACTTTTGATTTCTTTTTCGGAACTGTTTTTGGAAATGTGAGGTAACTTGCTGCTTTAGCTTAGTCTCTCCATTGATAAGTTCAAAGTTCTGATAGTCAGATTCTTCTCCAACTAGAACTCTATCTAGTATTACTTTGTTGTACGCTCTATTCAGCAAACTTTATAGCATTCTCATTTAATCTTTTTTTTTATCATACTAAATCTTTGTTCTATTTTATTTCTTATTTCTTTTTCTTTTCTTTTTCGTTCTTCTTTTTCTGCTTTTCTTCTCAGAATTTTTTCCCAATTTCTAAGTTCATTTATCTTAACATGGCTCCAATATTCTGGCATTTGTGAGATTTGTATTTGGTGTGTTGAGTTTATATTCTTAATTTGTGTGTCAAACTTTTCTCTATTACTATTATCTATTTTTTCTCTATAATGTATATGACTTTCTTTTTGTAAATGATATAAGAATTTAACCTCTTTGTAGGTATTAGAGCTGGTGACTGATAGTTTCTTCTGGATCTTGGTTTTTTGGATATTAACTGACGGTATGTGTTTCATTGCTGTCTTCATAATTGTATTGCTTAAAATGTCTCATCCTATGTTAATGTCTTTGTTGCAACAGTTCAAAGACTTGTGAGGTCACTTGTGCTCTTTTTCTCTTATTATATTTTTAACACACTTGCTATACAAATCTCAGTTCTCTTTTGTGGCTTTGTGGTAGAGAAAGACTCTTCTTGTAGGCTTTTTTTTACCTTTTTTGTTTTTGAGTTTGCCGTAATTTAAAATACCACTGGTTTCAATTTTGGACCATATGAGCTTGTGATCACTTCCAGTGATTAAGTTGATATCTTCGATTACAGCTTTAGAGAGTAGATTGCTTATTTCTTCACCTATCCATATATAGTCTATTTGAGATGCCAGATTATCTCGATGCCAAGTATACTCTTTTTGGTGTGGATATAACGAAAAGTGTCTATCAATTTTCTGTTTTTAAGCCACTCTAATAGAGTTTTTCCAAGCCCTTGATTTTTATGATTTTTGTTGTTTGTGTCCAGGTTTGTATTACTTAGTGCATTGAAATCCCTATGCAGACATATGTATTGATTTTGTTACTACAAATTTCTCATATTATTGTCAATTGAATTTCTTTGTTAATCTTTTTGTCTGCTGGTGGTAAGTACGCTACCTATATTTGTATGACTACTTTCTTAAAGAAAAATTCTATTTTAATTAAATATGGGCTGTATTTAACTACTCTATCTATATGTTTTGCCTAGTGCTCGCTTACGAGTACACCTACTCCTAAACCCTTGATTTTATCTGTTTCTTTTGATGACCAAAAACTAACATAGCCATGTTGTTTTGTTACTATCCATTTCTCTTCTTTCTTACTTATATTTGTTTCTGCTATTTCTATTATATCCAAACTTTTTTCTTTTACCTATATCTGCAAGTGCAGCTAACTTCTGCCTATTCAATTTAAGTCCATTAATATTATGAAAACCTATTTTCAATGATTCAAAATTGTTTTTATCCAGAAAGTTCTCACTTTGTTCCAATTCGTTAGTATTTTGTAAGGCACCTGTGAGGCCTTTTGCCTTACTCTTGTTTTTTGATACAACTGTAGCGAAATTTAGGAGCGCTAAGCTAGCAGCTGCTTAATTGTTCTGAATTTTTCTTGCATATCAGCAAACAATTGTTCAAAATTAGTTTCTGGAGTTAGCTCTTTTTGTTTCCTCTTTCTTGAGACTAGCTCCTCTCTATTGGAACCTGTTGCATAGTCATTTTTTAGGATCTGGTTATCTTTTTGACTAAAAGCTCTGTTATTTTCTAAAGCTTTTAGAGGTTTTCTTGTAGTACTATGCGATCTGGAGCTACTATGTTCCTGGACAAAAATATTCTGATTTTCTCTATTACTATCATATGGCTTATTTGTTTTGCTAAAAAACCTTGTATTCTTAGTTTTGTTGCTTAAATTCTGCTTTTTCCAGAGTTCTGTCTCCTGTGCTATTACTTTTCTTTTGCCAGGATATACTGTTTTACTTTCACTATGACAGTATTAATATATAAAGCTTCTTTTTGCAGAATCTTCATAGTAAAAGTGTCATACTAATTTTGTATTAAAGTAATACATGTTTGTCTTTTGGGCTTCTAATTTGTCTTGCTCAGACTTGAAATATATATATACTCTTCTAGCCCGGTTGCCATTACTATTTATAAGGATATGAACAGCTTGTACTTTGTGTTTTCTAAGTTGGAAAGGAGAAGACTATCTACTGCTCTTGTAGGGATGTTGCATATTGTGTATCTAAAGGCATTTCTACTTTCTAATTACGTAATATCAAATTTACCAGGAGTCACTCTATATGTTTTTTCATAGTCAAAAATAATTGACTACTGTTCTTTGAGCAAGGTTTCGAGTTTTTCAGTTTTGGGTGAAATTTGGATATATACTGCTTTAGTTGTGAATTTCGGTTGCCACCCAATGATACTAGCTTCTCCAAAATATTCTATGTATTTTTTAATTTCCTGTCTACTTATTTTTTTAGGGAGGTCCCATATAGTAAACAGATATGGTAATTTCTTTGGTTTATTTTGTGAGGAAGACTGTGCTTTTGGTGCTCATGTTGAGCTAAATATATCTTTATTTGAGATATTAGGTTCACTGACTATGCCACTTGGAACCCAAGCTGAGTTGAGAGTATCTTCATATTTTTTAGCCTTTTTGTTACTTTTGTTTATTATCTGCTTATTAACAAAAGTAACATCTTTCTCAAGGGATTTTATGACTTCATAGTCTAGTGTGCCAAGTTCCTCATTTATTAATAAATCTTTTTTTGTTTCTACTTTGATTTTAGCTATGTCAATTATAGTTTCCTGCTCTGTATAATTTCTTTTTCGAGTATTAGTTTGATTATCGATCATCATGCTGTTATCTGTAATTTCTGTTGCAACTTCTTCTGTAATCTCCATGTTGTGAGATTTTTCTTTTGAAATAGAAGGAAGAGGTAGTACAGGTTTTACCCAAACAGATTGATCTCTAATATTGTTATTGCTATGATTTGTTTTCTTCATACTATCTGCTTGTACATTGTTGTCTAACCAAAGCTTAAGCAGGATTTTTTTCTCTTCATCTAGTTCTTGTTCTTTCACTTTTTTATATCGAGCCAAATTGTAATAATGAAGGACACTATGGATAATTGCAATGAGGTAGATCTCACTAGTGCCTAAATAGTTTGCAACTACTTTATCCTCTTCTCAGATAAAACTATTTTGTTTTTCTTGTATTGATGCTCTTTCCTCTTCTGATTTATTAAAAAAGTCTCTGTAATCTGGAAGTTCTAACATTTTACGCGTTTTGTTTATTTGTTTTAATTTCGCTATGTGCTTGTTTGTTGTTTTAATGTTGATTTATAATTTAATTGTTGTTCTTACTAATTTGGCTATCAATTTACTTCTTACATGTTTTGTTTGTTTGTTGTGTTATTGATCTGCAAAACAATGTGCAAGACAAATTCCCAAAAAGTTTAAAATTTTTCTAAAAATTTGTCGAAAGTTTAAGTTTTCTTTGTATACAGCAAGAAGGATATTGTTTGTAGCTAAACTGTTTTAATAAACTATATTTAATTTCTCCTGCTTAATCCTTTTCTTTAAAAGTGTTTTGGGTGTTTTCCTATTATAATTTTGTCCTAGTAGTGAAATTTCTTAGCTCCAGTTTTGGTCGGAGTGTCATATATATTTAAATTCCTAAAATTAATTTAAAGTCTAAAGTTTAATAATTTATTGCATAGTAATTTTAATTAATTTGAATTATTTTAAAATATTTTACAATGTTGCGAACTAAACAACATATATTGATTATCAGAACATAAATTTGCATTTGAATTCTTAATATATTTAATAAATAAATGCATATCTCACACCCTGTGATATGCTTATATATCGCACTTAAATATGATTGGCTAATTTTGCAGATCATTATTTTTAAAAAAATAAACAATATTTTATTATTTTTTAAATTAAAGATAACTTAAGAAAAAATAAAAAAAACATTCTAATTTTTTGCAATTATATGCAAAATTTGATGCTAAACAAGTTTAATTAGAAATATTAAAAGGGTTAGTATAATAAAATTTAAAGATATTTGCATTTTTCACATTTTTTGTATATTTTTTACATTTTCTCTAGATTTTATTATGTCAATGTCTTTTTTGTTTCTAATTAAACTTGTTTAGTATCAAATTTTGCATATAATTGCAAAATAAATTTATCTATTTTCTTAATTTTTTATAAGTTAGTTTTAATCTAAAGAAAATTAATAAAAATTTGTTTATTTTTTTATAAATAATGATCTACAAAATTAGCCAATCATATTAAGGTGCGATATATAACCTTAACGCAGGGGTGCGAAGCATATTAAACTTCTATATTTAATATATATTGAATTATTTTAAAATAATTCATAACAATTCGAAATATTTAAATATAAAAATTTTTATAACTTACTCAAAGTTCCAAAAAAAATTTGGTATAGATTCTATATATACTGAACTTTCTTCACTATTATTAAGATAGTTTTGCATATTTTCATGATTTCTAGACACCAAATTATGTTTAGAACAGTCTGTTTTTGCTAGGCTTCCTCTTTTTATTAAACAGAAGTAGCAAGGACAATTTGATTGTGCTAACTTATAAGTCAGACAAAATGTTGCAACTTCTGGCCAATCTGCAATTATTGTTGAAACTTTTGAAATAAACCAGACCATTCTGTTATTGATTAACAAATTTATACCAGAATCCTTAAGACTTTGAATAGGATTTAATATAATCTCTAAATATTTATAAAAAGTTTGTTTATTTATTAGTTTATTTTTATTAGTCTTTTTGATTATTGGCAAATAACCTAATAACTGCTTAGTATTCTGCTTATTTTTTCACCATGTAGATATATTTCCTAATGATATATAAATTAGATGTAACTAAGTTTTACTTAATTTGTCACAATTTGTAGCATCTAAATATAAAATAATTGATAAAATTTTTGCTGGCTGCAAAGTATTTTGTGTGGTTTTTTACCACATTCTATTATTCTCCTCTTTATAGATAAACTCTTTTTTACCATTTTTTTAAAAAAATAAAAATAAATTATAAAAGACAATAATAATTGTATTTACAAATAAAATTAAAAGTAATATATACTTAGCAGTTTTATATAATTCTTTATATTCAAATTCTAAATTTTGAGCTATATCAGGAATTTCTAATATATTTTTAATATAGCTTATTAAATCTAAATAATGTAAGAAATACTTAGTATTATTAAGATCTAATACTTTTGTTTTCTTATAGAATGAGTTAGATTTAATATTATTCATAAAATCTTTGTCTTGTTTTATATTTTTGGGTAAAGGTGATGCTTCTAGATTTGAATACTTATTAAAAAATGAAATAATAGCATTCCTAGCAGCATTACTAAGCTTATGTTTAGTAACCAAAAGCATTAAATTAGCATAAGCTTCATTATGAAATTTATTATGCTTCTTATTCAACTCATAATCATCTGAAGTGTTTCAAATTTTTTTAGTAAAAGCTGAATCTTTTAAAAGTCTATTAGAAAATTCCTGATATTGCTGCAAACTGTTTTCAAGTCCCTCAAGTAAATTATCAGCAGGATCTAATTCGAAACAATTCGAAGTATTGTCATTTGTTTTAAATTCAAATGACATATCGGCTACACTATTGGAAAGATCATCCATATTAGTTATACCTGAGGGACCAGCATTAGTATTATCTAATTCCAAATTAGAATTAATCAAAACATTGCGAAACTTAATATCTTTAAATGAAATTTTATTTGTAGAAACATCACGATTAATTTCATTTTTTTTAATATCATTAAATTTCTTTTGTTTTAGCTTAGGTAGTTTCGAAATATTGCGAATTTGAGTAGTTTTTTTACAACAATAGATACAACTTCAGCACTATTAATACAAGTATTCATATGTTGAATTAATCTATTGTGGTTTGCAAAGGTATATATGCAGAATAAGCATTTGAATTCAAATATTTTTAAGAGATAAATTTTTAAAATTAAAAAGTTTCAAAGGTTTCAAGTTCTGATGATTTAGAAAGTAAAAAAAAATTCAAGCAAAAAATTTTAATAATAAGAGAAAAGAATTAATTTTAACATATTTATATCGAAAAACTAAATTTAATCTTGTTTTTTTAATAAATTAAATTCGTTACATTCATTACATTAATATTAAATAAATTTAAAATATATGATTTGTATTCAATATAATTTAATTTAATACACAGAATTTTGAACTTACTGGAATTATTCTAAATCATACAGATAAATTATTTAACTCTATTCAAATCATTGCGAATTAATTATAACATATGCAAACTATTCCAATTAACATACAAAATTAAATTTATTATGTTAATATTATTTTAAATTTTATTATGAATAGTAGTAGTGAAAATTATTTATATTATTTTAAATAATTCGAATTAATCTGAATATAATATAAGTATATCAAATTATTTGATTATAAGTGAAAATGTTTCAGAAATTG
>CAJVPY010000680.1:0-24315 GCA_910591965.1 Dentiscutata erythropus
AAAAAATAGATCAGAAGTGTTTTTATAGTAAAATTTAGGCCAAATTTGGCATGATTTTCAAACGGTTTAAGAGATAATTAATATTAGACGATCAGACTTAATGAACATCATACAACATCAGTTTAAAATGAATTTTATGATTTCACATTATCACTGAAAAACAATTGTTACAGTATTTATGATACTTCGTGTCACGGTCTTTATTATTTGAGATACGAATTCCGTAATTTAATTCAGAATTTCAGAATTTAGTAGATATGTGCATATGCGTACTGTACATAAAAATTCAAATTATTTCTTTTAATCTTTAATAAAGATTCATTACATTTTGAAGAAACAATTTCTTCAACAAACTGTTATCCACAATAAATTTGAATTTTTTGCATAATAAAAATATTGTCGATTTAAAAGATTTGAGATATCCATTATGCTAAATAATGTTCCACCAAGCTGGATCCAAATTCGATAGTGTTACGATTGCTCGGAAAAAAGATGCACAATGTATGATGCAATTTTTGGGGTTTAGCTATAAATTTGGGTGATTCATAATGTTTCGATTGCGTAATTAATTACTGCACATGATTAGAATTAACGAACGTGATCAATGTTGCTACTTTGTTTACGGAGTGAGAATCTTCTTTATCTTATGATGAATTCTATTTGAATATTTTCACATTACACATCAACATTTCTTTTCACATGCCATTTGGTACTTCAATGTGAACCGATATCCTGGCGAGTCACCTTGCAGAAAACTTGTGTAACTTCTTGATAAGTTTTTGAAACGTTATGCGTAACCATTTCTCTCCATCATTGTAGTTTAAAATCTTGACGCCAGGTAATTGAGTAATGAAGAACGTTTATTCAACTTGATCTTTAGAATAGAAGAATTACTTTGTCATTTTGAAGTTTTTTTTCTTTCCTACCTAATAAGTCCGCTCCTTATTGTCAACCTATTACTTAAATCTTCAACTACTGAAAGTAGGATAAACTTGATAGACACTGTAATTAGCACTAAGTTGCGCCCTAATAAAATTTATTTATCATGTTTATTTTTTGAGTTCCCGCCTTTTAGCCTCAATCTAAACCTAAATTTAATTTTGCGCAATATATTGAGTATACAGTATTACATAATACAGTAATATCATCATACGTAATTTTTTTTAAACTTCTTTGTTGAAGTTTAAAATTATTGCTATAAAATATTAATGCTATTGTAACATAATCATCTTGTTGTGTTGTTTCATAAATTCGAAACAGAATTTCGTTACTTCTTATAGGTGTGGAGTTAAGCGGGGATTACGTATCACATGTTAGAAAAATTTCACCGAAAAACATGTATGAGAATGGATAAGTGATTACAAATAATATTTAACATAATTGCTTTAAAAAATATTTTTTTACTCAAAGAAATATTAGCATATAATTGTATGCGTAGTATACTTATATACGTACTGTACGCGTTAAATAGTTAAATATATCGAACGATCATAATTGTTATATATGAGTTATTTATAAATAATGGGAATAATTCTGCTTTCAAAAAAAATAAAAATAAAAAAAATTAAAAAAAAGTAAAAAAATAAAAATACAAAGCATTAAATAGAAAAACGGAGCTTCGCAAATATTTCATGTAAGTATATGCTATATATATATATATGATATATTATTTTATTTTTATTTTATTTTTTTCAAAGACAAGCACGAATAATAATTTTTTAACATTATTAACATCCTTAAAATTAGTCCTTCGGAGAATCGGAGAATGGCTTCTGGTAGATGTTCTGAATGTGAACAACTACGTGATCGTTTGTGGTGTAAAGTATGCGAAATTGAAGCTTTCATACGAGATTTTCATAAATGGACAAGTGGTAACACAATGATAGATCGAATGATTGAATATACGCAACGTCATGCAAATAATGACGTAAGTTATCTTGAATGGGTTCCATTTGAAAATTTTGAGATGATAGAACATCTATCAAGAGGCACCCATAGTACCGTCTATAGTGGTGTATGGTTAGAAGGTCCTAGACAGAATTTGGACGAAGAAAATGGCGATTTGCTTAGAAATGGTCCGACAAGATGTGCATTAAAAAGGATAGAAAGTTTTGATCAAAAGAGCCAAGAGTATTTAGACAATGTAAGTTTTTGAAGCAAAAAAAAAAAAAAAGATTAATATATTTTGTAGCCATGGTTATCTATAACTGCATTCTATAATTTCCTTGATAACTCAAATTTTACTAGGGTAACCCTGTTGTGTTATTAAGTAAAAATGCTCTTCTCGCAATTTTACCCTACCCTAACCCTAAACCCTAATCTTAATCTGGTTATAAATTTTATAAAAAAAAATCATTTTAATAGTATGGCTACAAATATATTCAAAAAAAAAAAAAAATTAAATACTCATTCAATATTAATATTATTTTATATAGATTGTTAGATATCGTCAATGCTTTCGAGGAAGTTATGTTGTTGATTGCTTTGGAGTCACACGAAATCCAGCTGATCCAACTGATTGCTATATGTTCGTAATGAGGCTTTGCGAAGATAATTTATACCAATACATTGATAGAGTTAGGGGAAATATTCTCTGGGGAGAGATTGTTGAAATTCTTCGTGAAATTATTGATGGTCTTAGACGAATTCATGATGATGGACTTTATCATGGTAATCTTCACGGTGGAAACTTGTTAATCGAAAATGGACCTGGAGGCGCCAGTATAAGAATTTCTGATATAGGATTATATGGTCCAACTAACAAAATAGCCTCGAAATTCTACGGAGTTTTACCTTATGTAGCTCCAGAAGTATTAAAAGGTAATGAATATACACAAGCTTCAGATATATATAGCTTTGGAATAATTATGTGGACGTTATCTACATGTATGCGTCCTTTTGAACAAGTTTCGCATGACCATGATCTTGCTAAAAATATATGTGATGGATCACGTCCAGAAATTAAAAATAATAATACACCAGAAGCATATTTAGAATTAATGGAAAGATGCTGGCATCAAGACCCAAATGAAAGACCGGAAGCTTCCGAATTAAGCGATATTTTTCATAACAATCCTATCTCAAATTTATTAAACAATACTAATAACAATAGGGTTATATATGATAATGTAATTTTTAGACAATTCATTAATTTTAATGCAAGTTATAATAGTCGATTGTTAAGTTTTCCATCTTTGCATGGTAATTAATTATACATTTTATTTATATATATATATGTTTCGTAAATTACATAATTAATTGTTTATGGTGATATTTTGGCAAAATCTTACGGCAAAACCCTATGGCAAATTTTTTGGCAAAAATTTATATGTAAGCTTTACATAATAAAATAAATAAGAGCAATTAAACGTAAATTTGTAGAAAATTTTTTGAATTGTTATAGAAGGGGTTGGGAAATAGTGTTACTATCGGGGAGAGCTGTCCTTACACTAAACCAGTTTAACTCTGATATAACAGGGATGTGTACACTAATATAAAATTATAAATAATGCAATTAGTTATCGCAATAACAAACAATATGTAGCATATAGCATGAAATTTAGATAATGACATTTTAAGATATGAATCGCACATTCATAAGTGTAACCTTCGACCAAGGCGAATGGGAAGGCCTTGTATACATGTAAAAGTCGCCGCTAAGACTAGACGCGTGAAATGAATTCCCTTTTAAAAAACCACCGGGAAAAAATTGTACACAATACAATTTAAACACCACTCACAATTCCTACTATCCCTTCATTAATACCAATAGGTCCTTACTTCCTAAACACAATGACAGTTACGTGACTTCCTTCCCAAATATTGACTCACTACAATAACCTCGTGACATCCTTTAAATTGTGGTTCGATTAAGAAATACTATCAGTAGCTAAAATAAGATTTGTCAATCAGCCGGTTAAATAATATCCCGGTGGTACAATCACAAGATAATCAGTGATGGTTCGGGTAATTATTAATATGTACGAAGGAACAGGTGAACTGATATCAATAAGGAATATAATAAGGGAAATGATAGTTACAGGAGACCATATAAAAATTAAGGTGCAGCGTAAGTAGTAACAACGATTTAAATAATCTGTTACAATATATGCAATATTTGTTTTACATGAACAAAAAGACTTTAAAAGATAGGTTTATTAATTATTGTTGAAGAAGCTGTGTAAATTGTAAAATGTCGGGATTGTAAACAAACTAAGGTTAAAATTTAAAATTTATATAACTTTAATTTTATTGTGATTAATGAAACCTTAAATAGTCATATACACGAACCGAGTATGTTACATCCCACCAGTTAAAAAACTTGAATTATACTCAAGGGCATATTACTTGAAGGAGTGTATAGTAATGGGTTGATTTCTTCTTCAATAAACCCTTGGTCACTTACATTCCATAAATTCTTAACCCTGGATTAGACCTGAGTATAATAGAGAGGGTCTATTATCAAGGGGTATTTTATTATATCTATAGTTATTGCACGGTGTCTGACGTAACAATCCCGTGTCCACAAAAGTAAATGAAAAAAGCACGGGTTGTCACATGACGATAAGACCCGTGCAATAAGGCTTTCTTAGCTAGTAACACTTGACCTTCAAAAAAGGAGTAATGTTATATGAAGATCAAGTATTTTGAAGAAAATGCTTTTTAAACATAAGATTTGTCCTCACCTTAAAGTTCTAACCTTAACTTTATTTTTTTCTATATTAAATCAAAAAAAAAAGATGCATTAAAATTATAATTTTTCTGATTCTTTTTTTTTTTTTTTACAAAATATAGTGTGAATGCAAAATTTAAAATTCTCAATTTCTTTCTACTGGCTTAAAAGAATGAAGCAAATTTTGACTTTAATAAATTTGTTGTAATATTCTTTAAAATATCTAAACAGCGGTTTATTACTGTATTAATAATTAACACAGTCAAAGATCGTCAAAACATTTGCCAAGTAACTCTTTTTATGGTAAGACTACCGTTACAAATTACCTGGTGTTAGGGTAGTCGGGTATTTCATTTCCGCTTATATACAGAGTACCCGGGTCCAATGTTGTACCAAGCCCTTTTTGCAACGTCCAAACCCAAAAATCCTAAGCACATATCGATATACAAACTAAAATAAATTAAAATTTTTGAGGTATTACCATTTTATTTTTTGTGTAACATGTCCAAGGTTTTATCCAAGCATATCCAATGACAACACTGACCCAGGGTATAATTGATTTATACGCTGCGATCTTGATATGATGACCAAGATATAATTATATATACTTTATAAGCGTATACGATTACCGAATACCAGATGCTATTATGTAATCCTGGCATTATATATCACTCCACCCACCCACCTTATTAATATCTGATATATTTGTGAATCACTCTGTTTAGTACGTACTAGACTTAACAAAAAGCTCTCAACGTGAATTTTCGGATTAAATATAGTATAGGTGACACCTTAATAAATAATCAATTGATTTAAAGTAGGCGTCATCTATACTATACCTAATCCCTTATTGGATTTAGAATCAACATAAGTTGATTTATTTGCGCTAATTCAAAATTTATATACAGCAATATGTCGCAAAGCTATATATATATATTATAGTATATATTTTAATTGCACTATTTCTGTAAGGCAATTTTGTCTTTTTACTGTATATTCAACGTTATTTTTTTCATATTTATTCTTATAACTACATTTTATATTACCTATTTACGATACGGTACTAATTGTATTGTGAAGCTTTTTATATGCTTATAACTTAAAGCCTGAATTGAATAATTTCAGCTTATGTAAACAGATATCTAAAAGGCTAGTTATTAGAATTAAATAAAATGAGCTTGGTTAAAATTTTATTGTGTTGGATTGAAAACTTCATATTGAACAAAATTGTGCAATTTTTCGCAAGTTCATTAACGAATAATTGTGAAATGTAACAGTATTACCCGAAATCCTAAATTTAAATTTAAATTGTACACCGTATCTTATAATTTATAGAGTTGTTCGCCAAATCACTGAAAATAAATTATTATGAATAAGTATACATTATTGGGCAAAAATTTGTGAATAACGGCAATTTGGCTCAACCGGGCAAATGATTGGCTGACAAGTGCCGCGAAGCGGCATATGTCAGACAATCATTTGTCCCAGTTGAGACAAATTGCCGTTATTCACAAATTTGCCCAATAATGGTGTTATCCGACAATTTATGATCATTTGGCAGGGAGTCACTCACTGAGTTTTTTTTTTTTTGAATATTGGAAAAACATAATTACATCGTAACACATGAATAAAAATAACAAAAAGAAAGTTTTTCATGATCATATGAGTTTGTCGGATAATAAATAGTTATCCGAATGATCATGAAAAACTTTCTTTCTGTTATTTTTTCATGTGTTACGATGTAATTATGATTTTCCAATATTCAAAAAAAAACAAACTCAGCGGGTGACTCCCTACCGATCATGATCATAAATTATCGGATAACACCATTATTGGATGCTACAGAAGAAATGAGAATACCGTAATCCTTCGGATCACGGGATGATCATAAAAGTTGGATTTAATGTGCTAACCTGGGCCCCGAAGGGGCTCATGTTGTCAAATAAAAGCCAGATACGATGTTATTGGGATGTGGTGTATCCAATAACAGATTTATTTTCTTTTCTTTTATAACAAATAAATCTCATGAGCTTAATTGAGTCTATTGTCACGGGGTAAAATGGCATCATAGACTAGCTCTAAGGCTTAGATAATTTATAGAGTTCATCGGGAATAAGCCACTATACAATAAGGTGAGTTACGTTTAAGACTCATTAGTCCTTTAAGTTATACGTAAAAAAGACGTAACTTGGTAAAGGTTGGTTACGACACTTATGTGCGAGGAAGGGGCACATAAGCTCACTAACCCGATAATAATTCCCTTATATTATATGAACCAAATCACCAACGTTACGTCTTTGGTTATATCACATAAAGTCTATATTTTATAGTATAGATTATTAGAGTGTCAACAACCAGTTTAATCACAAACTTAGAGCAAGACATACGCATAATAAAAATCATCAGTGAAGATTTTTTTTTGGAATTGATTTCTTTATTATAATGTATATAGAAATTATAAGAAATTTTTATGATACTTTAACAAAAGTATAAATATTTAAAAATATGCGGTTATTACTTGATAGAGACTCTTAAAGAATAAATATCTACTCGCAGAATTAAAAAAAAAAACAATATAACAAAAGTTATCAAAGTTTACGCGAAAGCATTTTTGAAATTTTCAAAAATCGCTTAAAAAAATCTTCAATAATGATTTTTATTATGTATCTTGCCATATGTTTGTTATCAAACTGATTGTTGATTATGAATATACGAAATACCCCGTAACATTATTTGGCGTATAACACTTGTTATACTATTAAAAAGAAAATAATTACTGTTATAATGTACACACTTGATTATGAATTATTTAAAGTTGTTATGAATTGTAATGCATTAATGCATTATACGAGCATATTCAAAGAATACCCAACGCATATCAAGCGTTTAACTTGTTTTTAATTCATTCCTTTTACCTTTTTTTTCAATTTTAACCAGGGAACACCACCCCCAGACGCCGGTGGCGTTCTTTTAACATTTAGAATTAATATTAATCCATCTAATATAACTTATGATAGGCGGTTTTTTTTCATGAGTTATTGGCAGTACATAAGCACATGCGTATGTGTATGTAATCTTTTTCATATTATCAGGCTAAATTAGTATTTATGAAGTTTCACACAAGCCATTTAACATATCGTTATCAATGTATCTAATCACAATATAATAGTGAACATTCATTATTAATGAAGTTTCGAGTTTACTTTTTTTTTTTTACCAAGTTTTCTATTTATTTCAATGAATTTATTCATAGATAACTCTGCTCATTAAATTAAAGACTAGCCTAGATTAGAGTACGTACGTACAAACATCTTTTATTGTTCATATTAAAAACTGGGGTTGACGACTTTTTATATTGTATTGAGATAGCTATTTCACAAAACACATTACGTCAAATACTACATTACTTTTATAGTCTAGACTACTTATTCGGAAAAAACTTTCTCTACTATAAGACCCAAAATCAAATTGGCTTAAACAAAACAAACAATAACGATCAATTACAAAATAGGCCACTTCAATAACGATAAGAATTACAGTATATGCAGGGGTTTCTGTAATATACAATAATAGTTGATTCAAGGTTTTTTTTTTCATAATTCTAATATATTCCGAATGCGGTTTACTATATTAAATTTTAAACCTATAAAATATTATTATATGAAATTAATGCTTTGTAGGATCTCATTTAAACCGCATACAGCAGAAACATGACATTATATAATGTAACAAGACAAAAATTATTTGACTTTGTAAATTAAAACGATCAAACTTAACAAAATTCTTGGCGTATTGTCCAGTACTACATCCTTCCACAACATCAAATGTTTGTGATTATATTTACTATGCAATTCATGGTTCTAGATCTTTTATGATTTTCACATTATTATTGAAAAACAATTGATACAGTATTGTAACACAATCTTGATTATTCGGAGATACGAATTCCGTAATATTAATCCGTAATTTAATAAATATGTATATGCGTACTGTACGTAAAAATTTGATTTTTTTTTCTTTATATATTTAATAAAAGTTTATTATATTTTGAAGAAACAAATTTTTCAACAAACTATTATTTATAATAGAACCTGAATCTTTGGAATAATAAAAAAATTCTCGATTTTAAATATCCGAATTAAATCAGGTTCCGATAAATTGGATTTACTGGATCAAAATTAGATAGTGTTACGATCGCTCGGAGTTTTAGCAATTTGGATGATTCCATAATATCTTGAACGTCATTTCGATTATTAATTATTGTACATGTATAATTGGGGATTAATGAACGTAAGGTCATTGTTCTTACTGCACATTATTTACGGGATAAGAAATCCTTCTTTATATGTATATTTTTGCAACCACTTATTGATATTTCTGTATAACATCTTGATAATTCTTTGAAACGTCATTGCGTAACCATTTTCTGTATTTCAGATCTACTTGATTTTCGTCACAATAATTTAAAATCTTGAGTAATGAAAACCATTTATTCTACTTGAACTTTAGAATAGCAGAATTACTTTGTCGTTTTTGAAGTTTTTTCTTTCCTTCTTTATTACTAAAAATAGAATAAAATTGATAGACACTCGTAATTAGTAAAATTAGTATATATTAATCTGCGCCTTAATAAATTTTATTTTTTCAACATAGAATACTGTGACATTATATTACATTTAATATTACATTAAATTTTTAGGTTACATATTGTATAACCGTTAATTAATATTCGGAATGTTTATTTTTTAGTTCCCCGCCTTTATTGCCTCAACCTAAACTTAATTGTATAATACATATAACTTTATAACTTTCCTTTTGTCGACCAATTTATGACAGCTGATTATATTCACTACGATGGCGTATTATGGCTATGACGTACGTACAATTTCGATACAGAAATTTCGATGCTTTTATTGGTGTGGGGTGAACGGAAATTTTTTTATCAATTATTAGAAAAGTTTTATCGAAAAAACATATACGAGAATGGATAGTGTTTACTAATAATATTTGGCATAATTGCTTTAAAAAAAATTTTCTTTGGGGAAATTTGAACCGGGTACTTTTTTTACATTCTTATTAGTGGTTTACTGTAAAAAATTACTAGAAGAAACATTTAGCATATATTATACTTATATACGTACGCGTTAAATATACAATATGTTCATAATTGTAATATACGATTCCTTTATAATACAGTATATAAAGAGAATTATTCTGCTTTCGAAAAAAAATAATTCTGCTTTCGAAAAAAAAAATATAAGAAAGCAAACTCAAATAAAAAATAAAATAAATAAAGGCAAATACTATTTATACACTGTGTATATACACATCCTTAATAATTATAAAACACTTTGGGCTCTAACAAAAATATACCCCTTGCAAAATTTTAACATAAACTACAACTCTTTACAACAATAAAACTAACTTTAAACCGAGTTTAATTTTTAGTCTTTAATTCTTTAATTATATGTATTTGTAAATTAATAAATTAATAACCGTGTATACACAAGTGTATAAATAGTGTTATTGGTACCTTTAAAAAATCAATCCTTCAGAGAATGGCATCATGTTTAGTTTGTGGAGAACAGATAAGATGTGAAACTGAAGCTTTCAATCGACAGAAATGGTCAAGTGGTAGCACAACGATTGACCGAATGATTGAATCTATTCATGCAAGTAATAATGGGATTCACCTTGAATGGATTCCGTTTGAAGATATTGATATGCTAGAATATAAAACAAGAGGCCCCTCCAGTATCATCTATAGTGGACTATGGTTAGAAGGTCCTAGACAATGTGACGAAACAAATGGTGATTGGCTTAGAATGGGTCCGACTAAGTGTGCGTTAAAAAGAGTAGAAAATTTTGATCAGATGAGTCAAGAGTATTTAAATAATGTAAGTTTTTCCTATATGTCAAAAAAAAAAACCCCCCAAATATTCAATATTATTTTATTCTTTATATAGGTTATGAGATATAGTCAATGCTTTCGAGGAAGTTTTTTTGTCGACTGCTTTGGAATTACACGTGATCCAGCTGATCCAATTGGTTGCTATATGTTCGTAATGGAGATTGGTGAAGAAAATTTATATCAATACATTGATAGAGTTAGAGGATATATTCGCTGGGGAGAGATTGTTGAAATTCTTCGTGAAATTGTTGGAGGTCTTAGACGAATTCATAATAATGGACTTTATCATGGCAATCTTCACGGTGGAAACTTGTTAATTGAAAATAGGCCTGGAAGTGTCAGTATAAAAATTTCCGATATCGGATTACACGGACCAGTTAATAGAACGGCTGCGGTAATCTACGGAGTCTTACCTTATGTAGCCCCAGAAGTACTAAAGGGTGATGAATATACACAAGCCTCAGATATATATAGCTTTGGGATAATTATGTGGACATTATCTTCATGCACGCATCCTTTTAGCCAAGATTCGCATGATCTTGGTCTTGCTACAAGTATATGTGATGATGAATTACGCCCAGAAATTATTAATAATAATACTCCAGAAGCATATAAAGAATTAATGGAAAGATGTTGGGATCAAGACCCAAATAGACGACCGACTGCTAATGAATTGAGCGATATTTTTAATGATAATCCTATCACAAACTTGGTAAATAATACTAATAACAATATTGTTATATCTGACGATATTATATTCTTTAACCGAATCATTCATATTAATGCATTTTATAATGGCCAATTATTAAATTTTCAATAATTTTAATTATATATATATATACGTTTATATATTTGTAAAAAATTGGCAAGATTAATTATGGTGATATCTGGCATAGGCATCATTCTAATCGAGAAAATCCCTTATTTCCCATTACCCAGTACCTTTAAAACATCATTTCATTTGCATTAATTCAATAATTTATCGACTTTAAAAAATATATATTAATCGACAAAATTTTATTTCGATATTTTTGACGGCAAAATCCTATGGCAAAATCTTGTAATAACAATATTCGATTAATTTTATTGCAATGCCTCTGGTGACAAAATCTTATGGCAAAATCTTTATGGTATGCAAGCTTTGTTTAATAAGATAAATAAAGATGTTTTACATTCATTATTTAATATTCCTAAAATTTTGAACAGTTAAAACGTAAATTTGTATAACAATGACTTGAATTTTTATAGAAAAGTGGTTGAAATGGTTTAAGTAATCTGTTACAAAACATGTGATATTTTGTTTTACATCTTCGAAAAAGGAATTATACGAAGATCAAATATTTGTAACATCATATTTTGAAGGAAATGCTTGTTATCGTAATTTTGCTCATTAAAATGCTTTTCCAAAATGAGTTCTTGAAAATTTTTAATATACAATCTGTCTTAACCTTAAAGTTCTAACCTTAACTTTATTTATTTCCAGTATTAAATCAAACAAAGATGCATAGTGTTCAAAATTATGACTCTTTTTTAACAAATATAGGCTCAATGCAAATTTAATATTACTATTTCATAACAGACAATCATAAACTCATTCGTTCTACTTTTTTGTTTTTTTTTTCTTTGGCATTTAAAAAAAAAGAAAAAACTCGAATGGAGCAAGTTGTAGAATATTTTTTAAATATTTTCCAAAGTACCCTATTGGTATTTAGCACAAATAAACACCAACCCAATCTAGCCAAAACTTTTGGCGGGTTATTAATTTAACCTTTTATGTAAATAATTATAAATACAGAAGTACCGCATATATATAATTTTAACTGTCAGGATATAAAACACCATCCAAAATTTGTGACAGTTTTTTAATTTAAACTTATAAATTTATGTAAATAACGATAAACACAGAATACCATATATATATTTTAACCGCCAGTATATAAAACACCATCCCAGTCTAGCCAAACTTGTAATGATTGTTTATTAATTTAAACTTATAAATTTTGTTATGATAAGAAAAGAAGTACATACATATATATTTAACTGCCAGAATATAAAAGGCAGATATGTACTGTACGCGCGTACGTATGTGCTTATCTGTTTGTGTTGTTTGAGTACAATGATTTCTTAGAATGATTTCTTAGAATTATTTCTTAGAATTATTTCTTAGAATGATTTCTTAGAATGATTTCTTAGAATGATTTCTTAGAATGATTTCTTAGAATGATTTCTTAGAATGATTTCTTAGAAAACTTTTATTTATGTTGTACGTACGTGCATACGTCAAATTGAAATTTTCGTTAGATCAAAATTTCGGGTGGTGCGCATTTCGCTGACAATCACTTCACTGATAGCTTAGTTCACCAACAATTAATTCACAGAGAAGTTTATTTCACCAACAGTCATTGTTGTTAGTGTCAGGTTAGAATTAGAGTTAAGGTTAGAGTAATTTATAAATAATACTTGTCGGTGAAATAAGCTGTCAGTGAAACAATTGTCGGCGAAAGTCGGTGAACTAAGCTGTCTGTGAAGTGATTGTCGATGAAATAATACGTATCCAAAATTTTAATACTGGGTTTTATTAGGGTAAGGATAGGTATTAGTGACATTATAATTATTTTGACCTGATGCAAAATTTAATTTGATGCACAACATAATTGCTTTTTTGAAAGCTTTTTTTTTTTTTTTATGCCTAATGAATCAATAATTTTATCTTCCTAAGTTCCAGGTAGTTCAAATTAATTCCTAATTTTATTAAGTTCTGATTAATTGTTTTAAGCCTTTCGACTTTATTATTTTAAAATAGAGTAAAAATTAAATCAAAAAAAAAAACAACTTTATTAATAGTAGTGTTCCAAGCCAATTAAGTTAGCCACTTAGCTAGTTGATAGTCTAATCAGCCGGCTAATAACGGCTGATGTAGTAATTACAAAATTCAAAACCTATTACCAAACTTAAATTTCTGTTATTGTTATACGTCGAATTAAAAAATTTGCATTAGATCAAAATAATTATAATGCCACTAATAAATTACCCAACATAGGGTTTTACCCTAACCCTAATTAAACTCAGTTTTGAAAATTTGATCTGACACAAATTTCAATTTAACGTATAACATATATAAGATTTGGTAACAAATCTCTATTCGATTGAATACTTTATTTGTTTCCAAGAATTTAATTTGTAATTTAAAATTCGATAGTATAAAAATAGTCGGGATTTTTAAAGTAAACCCGAATCTAAAAAGCTACTTATTTTGAATGAGGTACTATCCCTTAAACCGTCAGGTTTAGCGTACAAATTTGTACGCTAAAATATTTTGAAGAAAATTGGGCTTGAAAAATTATTTTTTTTATAAAATATTTATTCTAATTGGTCGTGATGATTCTTCAAGACCCGAGTTACATGGCACACCTGCAGCTGCGGTGTGAAATACTCTATGTAACCTGATTGGAAGGTACAAACTTATATGATGGCTAAAAAATAGGTCATTTTACCCATACTTTTGAGCCATATTATCTCTTTAACATCACCTCAAAAATCAATTATAAGAAGTTGATCATGAAAAATCCTTGATCAACTTTAAAGTTATATTATAAAGAGACCTCTGCATAGCGATTGTAAAAAATCTCTATAGGTGTCACGTGAAATTGCCTTTTTTAGTATTAAATTTGGGCACAAAGATCCTATTACGGTCAACACTAAACAACCAATTTTTGGAGTATTGATAAAAAATTTTTATGAAATAAGAATTATATAGTAATTAGGACATGATGTACTTTTATTTTAGCTTAGAAAATGGGGGGGTGTGGCTTAATAAAATTTAGAGTAAATGCACAAAAATTAGTCAAAAATCATTTTAGCATACAAATTTGTATACTAGATGGTTTAAGGGATATGGACATTCTATGATTCAATATTGATATAATATAAGCTATTAGCTAAGCCGCTAAGCCATAATGGCTGGCTTAGCCTGGCCATAAAAATTTAATTAGCTTGAATCACTAACCAATATAACAACATACGTATGAAAACTTGGTCTGTTCTTTCTGTTGTCGCAGATTATTGATTCTTGAACTATTTGACAAAATATTTGAAACTTTGGACATAAAGTTTATAAAAATCATTCTATAGATATAGTACAGATTTAAAAACTCAAATAGTATTAATATGAAGTGAAAGAGAAAAACTTTACATACTATTATCAGAAGGAGTGGTGCACATTTCGCTGACAATCACTTCACTGAAAGCTTAGTTTACCGGCAATTAATTCACAGGCAAGTTCATTTCACCAACAATTAACTTACCGACAAGTTCATTTCACCGACAATTATTTTTCACTAACAACACTTTACCAACAAGGTAATTCTGGTCATTGTTGTTAGCATCAGTTAGAATTAGAGTTAAGGTTAGTGTAATTTATAAAAAATACTTGTCGGTGAAACAGCTGTTGGTGAAATAATTGTTGGCAAAATGAACTTGTGGTAAGTTAATTGTTGGTGAAACGAACTTGTCTTTGAATTAATTGTCGGTAAACTAAGCTGTCTGTGAAGCGATTGTTAGTGAAATAATACAGAAGAGTATGTGATAACATTCTTGTTAAAAATAATCCTTGCGAACTTTTTATACAAACGGACTAAGAACTTTCAAAATTGCATAATCAACTAAAATTCAAATTTCTAGTTCTGGATTTGAATTTGTTAATTATAAGAAAGCTTGCATTACACAGGCTTTGGCAATGCTTTCATTTTTAAATTACCATTATGTGTCCAGAAATGTGTACCTTTATTTATAATAAACTTATTTGTGTAAGACAATTAAAGCAAATTATCTAATTTTAATACTAGAATTTTATCTTTAACAAATTTAAGCCATAGTCCGAATTTTTCTGCAATCACTTAAATTTTTATCCAATAGAAAATGTCTCTAGCATCGCCATAAAGGATAGTAACTAGACAGATCTAGGGTCAAATAATTTATTATGAAATTTTCTTTTTTACTATTGCTATTGTGTTTTCATAGCATAGCATGTATTTTTGTTTATTTATTTATTTATAATATACGAAAAATAAATAATAAAGCTTCAAATATGAAAACAGAACAATATTCACCAAAAATAATATTATTTTAAATATATTAGATAGAATTAATTTATTTTAGCCACAGACTGCATATACCATATTTTTGTGTAATAATGCTCACCTGCATGTTATTTTGAGTATATGCGCGTTATTTCGAGTACATGCATAAGCGTTATTTTGAGACAATTAACAAATTTTATATAATTCTTGTATAAAAGTAAACAAACAAAAATACTAGATTTAGTATTAAGTAACCTTTCTTCGAGCTTTAATAAAAGTTGATCTGAAAAACAACTTTTGTTGAAGTTCGAAGGTTTGCTTAGTATTAAATCCAGTTTCGAAGTATTTTTAAATCCTAATATAAATAAGCATCCTTACTATGGGGTGCACCTATTTTGGAATGCGCATGAGCATTATTTTGAAACTATATATTATTTTTAGAGGACACGATTTTCAAATAACGCTCATGAGTGTTATTATGGTAGCCGTACTTAGGGTTGTCATATGGGCTGATCAGGGCTTATTTGCGTGATATTTGCAAATAATGTGATTAAGATTTTCAAAAATTGAATAACAAAACTCACCAATCAGATGGCTTGTGTGATATTTTCGAATAGCGTTATTTAAAATCTTCGATAAAGTGATTTATCTTCTGGCCAAAATTAAAAGTTGGAAAATGAGTTGAAGTTAGTTAGAATTGTGTTTTACTAATAAAATTAGATGTAGAATTTTAACCAACATAATTAATTCGAAGTGTATATAATAATAAATAACTGATAATATATTTTACCTTTCTTATTTCTTTAATACATAGTAATAAACATTTTACCTTTATGATCAAACAGTATAAGTGAAGAAACCAAAACGACCTAGCACTATAAAACAACCAAACAGCAAGCTAGATTTTACTACCTTCTGTTAAACATTTGAAGTCGTATTGCTAGCAGTGTAGTTAAAAGTGTTTGTTAAAAACACCTAGGAATTTAAATTAAAATGCTGCCTGGTAAGACTTAAAGTATTTATTTATTTATTTCATTATTCACCAACATAAGACTTACAAAATCGGTTTTTAGCATGTCATCCTCTTAGGGAAATTCAACAACAACAAAGTATACAACCCAATTCCTTGATGATTACCTGAACATTTATATAACGTGATTTAATGGAAATAAAAAAAACAAATATCTTTACAAAATCTTTCGTCTTGGTTACTATCTATCAAATGTTAAACAAACACAAAGATGTGGTTATTTAATTCCTAATGATTATTTAATTAGTATCAAAATTTGTGGTGTGAATCTTATGGCTGAAACTCAATATGATTCTGATAATACAGTAATGTATACATTAACTCTGATGGAAAAAAATAATCTGTATCAAGTAATAAGTCTACAAGCAATGTAGCGACTTTATTTTTACAAGTTTGTATTAAATTAAATTTAATAATGATTTTTATATATACAGTACTGTATAGTATTATACTTACTTTATACTTGTAAAATAGAAACTGTACACTGAGAAGGGTCAAGTTTAACCGGAATTTGATAAAATTGGATAATACAGGTTTTAATCTATTCTAACTAATCTAACTAACGACTAAACTAACTAATCTAACAAACTACACTACTCCCAAGTATTGATAAGATTGAAAGTTCAAGGTGGCAGGCTTCATAAAGAGGCGTGGAGAAACTTGGTTCGAGTTCTTGAAGCTTTGACCTTATGATGATATCTTCGGGAAGTATTTAAGTGTCCTTGTCTTTACTATGAGCTTATTGTTATCTTTGTGTATTTCAAATATCTCAATACTAATTATCTTATTCTTTCTTTCGAATATGCTACTAGTTTCGGGTCACGGTTACGTAGTCACAAGTATTTAGTTGATCAGTAATTCAAAGTTTGGCTTAAATCGATGATTAATTTCTATGTCACGGGTAGAATTATCGACGGAGATTGGATTTTCAATTAATTATTGTATTACGGGTTTAGTATATCACAGGAATTTGGGATGATCAAATCAATTAATATATAATAATAATGAGGTTACAGGCTAGCCTTTAATTGTTGGATAATTTTTGGTAACAATAGGTTTTAGACCTAATTTGGGTATTTTCTCTATATAAAGCGATTAATGGGTATTATTCTTTTACTAATTCTTTCTATGTATTATTTGTTTATTATAATTCAAGTTTTTACAAGTATCAGGGCTTAGACTGTATGTATAACACTGGATTTATTTTAGCGATTTGGAATTCAAAAATGATGGACGAAAGGTAACAATTTTTAATAAGTCACCACTTGACTTCTATTACTTCAAAGGTCTCAATTAACTTCAACTCAAAATAAGTTTTTTTCTTTCACACAAAGCAGACTGAGTTTATTTCAATTGCAAAAATTCGCTTAAATACTTTTTTATATTACTGCGTCTTGGGTGGTCTGATGCAGTTTTTGATATTAATATGATATAATTTGGTACCAAGGGCAAAGAATGGTACTGAGAAGTACCAATTTTTACATTCAAAAACGATATATACTAATAAGTTGGTACAAAATGAGCTAATAGTACCAAAATGCCATAATGGCCTAATTAAAAAGGACACTTGATCCTTGGATCAAGTTTAGGATAGCATGAGTTTTTCCATATAGGGAAGAGACCTAGGTAGTACAAAATAGTAGAATAAAAAAAATATATATATATAATATCATAGTGTAAAATAATATGAAAAAAAATAGAATAGGGCGAAATATCATCTAATAATAATAATATAGGTGAGATATGCCTCTCACAGTTCCCCTTTTTAATTTCGAGTACTATGAGGATGTGGTTTTAGCAGATGCTTCAAAAATCCGTATCGCTCAGGTGTCGGATTCTGCTAAGTGTAGTGTAGGTGGTGCGGTATAGTTGCTCTACACCACCATAACAAAAGAAAGCCCGATAAATTCGAAAGGCAGCGATGTGATAATGGCATATAGCAACACTTCTAATGGTTCATTGCCTTGGTACGGGGACTTGGTTAAGGTATGAGCCTAAATAATAGGCATAAACAAGACTTTCTACTCTATCACCCTCATGTACCGTATTGAGAAGGTGATAGAATATTACAGCCATCTTTGTATCGAGATCAGTCTCTTCTGGCACAAGACAGGGCGTTGGGTCTACTTCAAGAGGGTCAAGACTACATTGATCCCATTGGATTCTCTGGACGGAGGTCATATTTCCTATTTTTCTTAAAAAAAAAATTATATAATAATTTGTTATTATTATTTATTTTTTTTTTGAATGTATCCCTTTTTTTTTTTTTTTTTAAAAATGTGTCTTCTTTTTTTTTTTTTTGTCTTTCTTCTTTTTTTTTTTTTTTTTGTATGTATATCTTTTTCTTTTTCTTTTTTTTTTTTTTGAATGCCTTCTTCTTTTTCTTTCTTTTTTTTCCATAGTATTTATATTTTTCACTCATAATAGGGCTTAAGCAATGTTTTATTAAGGAGTACTGCAAGAACTTCCCCACTTAATTCTCTTAATTTGTAGGCACCTTTTGTGAGTTTAGTATAGACATAGTATGGCCCTTTCCAATTGGGCATTAGCTTATAGCCACAGGTGTCCAATTTCCTGGCTTCGAAAATGAGCACTTTGTCACCAATGTTGAAGTCATTTGTGGCTTTGACTTGTCGATCATGACATGCCTTTTGCTTTTGTTGCTCCTTACCGATTTGGTGTAATGCGCTTTCACGGGCTTGTGGGAGATCGTTGTCGATCTTATACAGCCTTTGGATAATCATTTCGTTTAACAAATCGTTAGACGAACTAGGATGCAGGGGTAATTGGGCTTGCCTCCCATATACCAAGTAAAAGGGCGTTTCATGGGTTGTGACTTGCTTTGCCGTATGGTAAGCAAATAAAATTGGCGATATTATGAGGTCCCAGTTTGTCACGTTTGTCACTAATCTAGCAATGGCCTTATATAACGTTTGGTTAAAACGTTCAACTAACCCATTTGTTTGTGGGTAATACAGAGAAGAATTATGATGTTCAGTATTCATAATCGCGAGAAGCTCATTTACCACATGGTTGTTAAAATAGGATCCTTGGTCAGATAGTATAATGCTGGGGCATCCATGCCGGCATACTATCTCTTCATAGATGAACTTAGCCACCTACTTAGCATTAGCCCTTGGAATTGCATGCGCCTCGAGCTATTTAGTCATATAGTCAGTTATGACTACTATGTATTTATTGAATCGAGGCGTTATAGGTAATGGACTGACAATATCTATACCTATTCTATGGAATAGGGCTTTGACTAATATAGGGCGTAGCATTTCCTTGGATTTCTTTTTTCCATGCAATTGACAGCTCTCACATGTCTTGACATACTTGCATATGTTATGATATATCTGAGGCCAGTAATAGAAGTTTCAAATTTTATTAAACATTATATTTTTCTCAAAATGGGCTCCAGTTGAATAGTCATGTGCCAGGCTTAGTATTTGTTTTATTTTTTCTTCTTGGGGAACTTTTATTGGAACATGCTTTCGTTTAGTGCTCTTTTTATACAACTTTCCATCTTTTATTTGAAAGAATCAACTTTGCTTATTTAATCATTTTCATTGTTGACTATTATAGTATGATGGATACTGCTGATAGCGTAAGTATGCAGTTAATGCCACATATAATCGTGGATCCATTTTTTTGTTTGTTTTGTTAATGAAGATCTTTGATTTGTGCCAGGATATCGATGACCTGGTCTGTATTGAGTTTAAAGTCGGGTTTAAATCTCTTTCACGTATCTTCTGGATAAGTGGTATCTTTCTTAGTCTATTAATTTTACTCTGTAATTTGGCCACTGTATTTGGTGGATATGATACCACTAATTCCAATTTTGTTTCTAATACTCTACTTTGATTCTTTTCGGTTATTATTTAATTCCAAGCATTTTTCAGTGTCAATTTCTCAGATTTCATTTTGATAACAATACCCAATCTGTATGGGTCATTCTCTTTTTTTTACTGGATTTTGTGATTCCAATTTGTTTGGTTATTACTCTGGTTAGTTCTACTTTTCTATCGATTATTATACTGTCCTTTTCCTTAGCTTTCTAGCCCCAGTAATGTTTCTTTAGCGATTTTGCTGGCATACATCATTTAGATAGTCTTTAATCTAGTTTTCAATGTTCCTTCCTGAAATAGTTTATAACTACTATTCGTTCTGGCCCTTACATATATAATATTGGTCTTTTCTGTCCTTTGAATAGAGCCCCAACTTGCCCTACTCTATTCTGACCAACTTTTCTCTATTGTCAGGTTTGATATTTGGGAGTTTTTTTTTTTTTTTCATAACTGGCATATAAGTATAGGGTACTAATCTAATGTAGTTTTTGCTTTTGAGAGGTTCAAAAAGGTCTATGTTCATTATGTGATATAAGTTATATATTTAATGTTTTCTAATGAATGAAAGTAGGTACATTGTTCTCTTTCATTCTTTACATGCTATCATAGGCTTCCTAATCAATAAATTCGTCAAATGTTTGGGGCCATTCTTCAAAATTACCACTAGCATCCATAAATCTAAAAAATGAGTTGCTATTATCGATTTCACTTCAAATTTGGTTGGAGCCAGAATAAGTGATATTATTCTATTCCTCATCATTATTCTCGAATTCCAGCCCTCTTGCTATTTCTCCCCATAGGGGTATGTCAATTTGATAGGCTTCGTTTAATAGTATGGGTTGTGGGTTACTTTCAAGATTACTATGGCTTACAGGCTCATATTGGTAACCATTTTGAGTGGACCACGTAATTTCTATTTCAGCTTCTATAGCCAATTCAATTAAGAGGTCCTGAAGATACCTTTTATGCTCTATTTCACTTGTGGTGAGTTCTTTGTCTAATTTACATTCCCAAATTTCATATTCATCAGTACTATAATCTTCCCATTCACTTTCTTCTGTGTTAAGGTCCCTAGGGATAGTTTCTGTTTCTCTATCAATTTCTTCAGGGAAGTATTCTTGGGCAATTGCCCTAAAGACTTCCACCTCTTCAAATTCAGTGGGTTTGGTTTCTTGGAATTTAGGTATAAATTTAGCCTGGTGATTCTCTTCAGCATTTCTCATATCTGCTGCTTTTTGATAATAGCTAACAGTTTTGTAGTTGTCATTTTCTTGTATAGGCGTGTCTGTAACCATGTGTGATAATGCATCAGCATTGTTATGCACCCTTCCTGATATGCATGATAGTGAAGTTGTAGGGTTGAAGACATAGAATCCATCTAGCTCTTCTTCCTTTCAGGGCGATATTGTAAAGCTATCTTAATGCTGCATAGTTCGTGACGATGATAAAGAGTTTATATATGGAAATATTCAATCGCCCAAACTACAGCGTAACATTCTAGCTCTGTGACAGCATAATTTCTTTCTGGGCATGTAAGACTTTTGCTTGCATAAGCAATGGCATACTTCTTCTTGTTTTCATTCTTTTGGGCTAATACTTCCCCTAACTCAATACTAGACGCGTCGGTATAAAGGTAAAATGTCCTTTTAAAGTTAGGGTATTTTAGGATCGGGGCAGTAATAAGGTGGGTCTTCAATGTTTCGAAGGCTTGTTGCTGTGCTAATTCCCATAGGTAAGGTACACCTTTTTCTAATAATTGATGTAAAGGTTTCACAATGGTGGTAAAATTCTTGATAAAGGGGCGATAATAAGAGGCTAGGCCTATAAAGCCTCTTAATTGCCTTAAGTTAACTAGAATAGGGAAGTTTTTGACCTGGGCTACTTTGTTTTCATCTGGAGTAATTCTGGCTTTGCCTACCTCATGACCTAAAAATTCAATGTTATTTTTAAATAACTCATATTTATCTGGATTTAGCTTTAACACGGCTACGGCCAAAGTTGTTAAGACGTTTTTAAGATGGTTGAGGTGATCTTGGAAGGTTTTTGAATAGATGATTATATCATCTAAGTATACTTCCATGTAGTGTCCTATATAGTCATGTAGGGTATGGTTTATAGCCCTTTGAAAAGTGGCCGGAGCATTACATAGGCCAAAGGGCATTACATTGAAGGCATAAGTGCCTTGTTTCGTTATGAACGTAGTTTTTTCGCGATCTTCAGTCTTCATCTTTATTTGCCAATATCTGCTGGCTAAATTGAGAGAAGAGAACCATTCAGCCTTTCCAAATGTCTCTAAGAGATCATCTATACGTGGTAACGGAAAGGCGTCCTTTTTTGTTATAGTATTTAATCTTCTATAATCAGTGCATAGTCTTTGTTTTCTATTCTTTTTGGGAACTATAACTACTGGCGAAGCCCAAGGGCTCTTTATCTCTTCTATTAATTTGTTTTCCAATAATTTTTTAATTTCTTGGTTCAAAAAGTCTTGCTCGTCTAGGGCAATTCGGTAGGTGGATTGCCTAACAGGTTTTTTATTGCCGGTGTCGATTTCATGTTGGATTTTGTGGTACTAGCCCAATTGATGTAGCCCAACAGCAAAGTGGTTCTGGAACTCTTGCAATATATGTGTAGCATTCTTTTTTTGTTCTTCACTTAGTGCTTCGGATTGCACTAACCCCTCAATAATTTTCTTGGGGGTTGGTTCTAGTGAGCCATAATTATTTTCTTTGGGCATTGGAAGTTCCTCTAGGTCTGTCAAATATATAATGGGGCTATCGATGCCTTCTGAGTGTTTGTATTTTGTTTTATCCGTCTTAGCTTCATCCGTATAGTAACTCTCTATCTCTTCTAAGTCTTTTTCTTCCTCATATAGGTCGAAGAAATCATTATCTTCATCATTTTCTTTGGAGGGAGTTTCAGCCTTTTCTTCTTTCGCCTGATAGATTGAAACTTCTATTTGCTTTCCCAGATACTGTAGAGATAATTTTTTTGTGTCGAAGTATAATCTGGCACGCACCTTTTGGAACTAGTCCATTTCAAGGAGCATCATCTCTTCCGGGTTTTCTATTACTTGGAAATCGGTGGGTATTAGAATTGTTTGTACTGCCAGTTTTACTCCTAACAATTTTTCCAAAGTGCATTCTTGGGTCCCATTTGCGATAATGACTATGGTGTTTGAGGGTTCCGTTATAGTTAGACCAAGCTTCCTAGCCAACTTTATCGAGATTATACTAACTGCAGCTCCTGAATCCAAGACTGCTAAAATCAGGTTATTACTAGCTCTTAGGACCCAGCGTTGCTCGGGTTTGAGTTCTAATTTTTTGCTAATTCTTAGGTTTAAATATTTAAATTAGCTTTTAGAACACAGGTCTGAGATTTCTAATTTTTTTTTTTAATTCTTTATATTATATTGGTTTAGAACCTAGATATTGCCTAAGTTTTTAAAATTTAATTTATATATATATATTATATAAGTCATATAACTTAAATTTCATATTAGAGTTTCTATTGAATCGGTTTGAATCAAACTTTCAGCACATTTTGGCAAATTTGTAAAATTGACCTAAATTAAAGTCTCTCTATGTCCATGGACTGTCTATGTCTCCCATATTCATGTCCAGAACAACACTAATAATATATATATATATTTATAAAAGATTAGTTTTTTTTTTGTTATTAAATTTTCTTTTTTTGTTATTAAATTATTATTTATTTTTTATATTTTAATTTTTTTATTAAATTATTGTTTCTTTTTTTTTTATATATTAAATTAT
>CAJVPY010000681.1:0-24306 GCA_910591965.1 Dentiscutata erythropus
AAAATTTTACTATATTTTGTCATTGAACTTTGAACATGTTCATGAACTTTGAACTGAACCTGAACTGAACATGAACTTGACTTAAAAGTTCAATACTGAACTGAACTGAACATGAACCTCACTTGAAGGTTCAATATTGAACATGATTGACCTGAACTTGACCAAAGTTCGGTTTCAGTTCGGTTCATAGGAACACTAAATACAGACCAGGGTGCTTATTTTTGTAAATGCTTATTTTCAGAGAAATATAGTATATTTTGTTTTTTTTACTTAAACTTAAATAATATTTAAGTAAATATTGCAATTTAACTTGCTATAATATATTAATTTTAAATATTTTTTTAAGCTATTGTAGCTTTATTAAAAAAGATAAAGCAATAAAGTATATTATTTAATTTTATTAAAATTATTTAGAGACACTCGCTGCAAAGGTATTGCATCAATAATAATCTTTTTTTTAAGTTTGTTTAGAAAGTAATAAAGGCTGTTTCCAAAAACACTGCAATAAGATCCCTTGGTATTTACTATCGTCAGCTCAGCAATGATGGAGAGAATAAAAAAAATTAAATTAAAAATTTAAAAATTTAAATTTTTAATAGTAATTAGAGCAATTAATAGAAAGAACTTATATATTTTTATAAGTAAAATTAATAAAAAGATTCATATTATTGTAAATAATAAAATTTTTAAAAATTTACAAGATTTTAAAATATAAAATAATAAAAATACTAAAATATAGTTTATAGCAAAGCAAGTGTTGTTGTTGAATAAGCTTTGATAGACTAAATACTAATTTTTTAAAAAAATATAAGATTAAATATTAGCAAAAAAACAAATTATAAATATTGCTATAATTTTATATAATTTTATAAAAATAAATAAGAACAAGATTATAATAACAATCTAATTGAATAAAAATAAAAATTTTTAATTAAAAAATAATTAATTTATTAATAATAACAATTTATTAAATAAAATAATATAAAAATTAAGCAATATAATTTATTAAAAATTATTATACAAGCATGTTTTTTAAAATTATATAAATTTTACTTTTTAATTATAAATTTTTTAAATATATATTAGCTAAAAAAAGTTTAACAAATAATAATACTAATAATACTCTTGAAATTTTATTTTTAATATTAATAAATTACTTATATTAAAACTAGATACTTGAGTTGTTTAAATGGATAGTGTATTTTTTTTTTTTTTTTTTTTTTAACTCTTTGATAGTCTTGCCAAAGCTCGAATACAACTTTATTTATTTAATTAATAACAGTAAACCATTTTAACTAAATTAAGTTTAAATTGCAAGCTTGATATCTACTGGCTGTATAGAATGTACCCATTACCGACTAGTTATACTATTTTGTATACAAGTTAGATAGACCTTGTCAGCCTATTGAAAGCTAATCTCTTTAATTCTTCTTTCTTTACTAAGAGAAAAGAAAGTAGTAATTTTATACCAAACTACAAAACTACCAATTATTGAAACAAAAAAGAACTATATCTAATAAAAACAAAATAAACAAAAAGGAAGTTTTAAAGGAAAGAAAAAAAAAAATGAAAAAGAATATATAAAAAAAAAACAAAGAGAAAAGCCCAAAGGGCCAACAAGGTGGGGTGCTACTTTTTTCAAGAAGCAGCCAAGCAACCTGAAAGTTGTAATATCAAAAAAAAAAATACACTATTATAACCCGTGCCAAGTTAAAGTAAAAATTATATAACAACTACAACCATTATATATCTCAATTGTAAAGCCAAGCTTTAATATATACTTTCCAACTACTAACCAAATCTAGATAACTCTTTAACCCAAGACCTGATTCAAGTCACATAGAGAACCACCTGCTACCCAATCAAGTCACGTGGAGTAATGCTAGTATCTAAAAGTGTATTATATAAAGAAAAACTACACTCAACAGCACAGCTAGATATGAGTAACCAAATATAGTTAAGTGCAAATTGAGAAAGAGATAGTAAACGGGTTGCTAAATTATTCAATATATATCTAATCCATCTTCATTTAAACTACTATCGAATTCTAACCTACAATAAATACCCTATTCATGAATTAAATCATCAGTTAGATTATTTAATTCACAAATAATTGAATATTGCCAAATATTACGTCTTTTTCAATATTTCTTATTTGAATAAATTTTGGATCAAAAATACGAGTAGCATGAAACAAGGAGTGTGTAGGATAATTTGGAATATGTAATAAAAATTTATTATATACAGCTTGAAATGCAGCACGAAAGATTAAATAAAAATCTGATGGATTAAAAAAAAATTTGTAATAAGTATTTCAAGTTCTGTATCAAAATAAGTAGAAATTCGATTAGTTTCAAGGTAGGCTGCAAGATTTTCAAATCTTGTTTCAACAAAAGAAAAAACTGGATTGCTTTGTTGTTGAAAAAAATTCAAAGTTTGAACAAATAGTTTGGCATAAATTGAAATAAAAGTAGTATAAATCATAATAGGTTCAAATTTTTCAGTATTTTGTAAAATTTGAGTGATTTTATCTAATTTTTCATTTCTTAAATCATTTTCATATTCATTTTTAAAAAACCCTTTCCAATATTGAAGATATTCTTTAGTATAAAAAATCATTTTAAACCAACTATTTCATCTAGTTTTGGTTGGTAGTGGAATTTTATATAGTGATAAAATTCTATTTTCAGATAAATAAATAGTATATCAATTTTTTCTTGCTAGTGATTTAGTAAAACAATCTTTAATTTTAGATAAAAATGATTTTAATAATAAAAATTGAGAAAATTTTGCCAAGTTTCTCCAATTAGATTTATAATATGTACAGAGCATGGTAAGTATATTAATTGCGGCATAATTGGTTTTAAAGCATCATTGTAACATTTTTTCATGTAAGAAGCAGAGTCAGAAATAAATAAATAAGGAATATTTAAAGGAATATTATAAAAATGTAATATAAGAAGAATAGTTTGCGCAATTGTTGAATTATTAACACGAATTAAAAAATTAACAGAAACTAGTTTAGTATATGAATGATATGTAAAAAGAGTATTTACTACACTTCTTGCACAATTATTACTAGTTTCATCTATAATAACACAAATAGGCTTAGAATCAAAAATATATTTTAAAGAATCAATGTGTTTATTAAAAACTTCAGGTAAATATAATTGATGTAAAGTTGGTGCTTGAGGAATTGCTTCTCCTTCTCTAAGATGTTTTTTAAAAAAAGAATTTAAAAAATTAACCTTTTCTAAAAGAATATCAGCACCAGTAAATGCTTCAATTAGATCATAAATTACTTCTTTTTTAGATTCTGTCACTGATAAAAAAGTTTGTAAAGTTTGTTGATTTTTATTTTTTTCTTTGGCTTCATAAAGTTTTTGTTGTGCTATATGTTTTTTACTTGTACAATGTGCATCAATTGTTGATTTGTGTTTCTATTCAATTGAAAGATTACAATAGTTACAAAATAATAGGTTATTATTAGCACAAAATATACCATTATATTCTTTAACTCTTGTATGAACGGTTACTGTGTTAGATTTTTGATGTTTAAGAGAGGATATTTTTGCAAACAAATAATTTGACTTATGATAGTAATATAAATATTTTAAAAAAATGAGGTTATATGTATGTCAAATTAAAATTTAAACCCAACTAAAATAATTTGTATCAGATTTGGTAGTAATATTTTAAAAAAATAAGATTATATGTATATCAAATTAAAATTTGAACCAAACTGAAATAATTTGTATCAGATTAATAATTTGTATCAAATTAAAATAATTAAATGCTATTAATAACTATTTTTATTTTTTTATTCTAATTCTAACAAACCAAATTTTAATATATGTATAATATAAATAAGAACAATTAATTACTTTTTATTTAGCACTTATAAGGAAAAACCTGTTATTGAGTTTTATATTTATTATTTATTAGAATCAATATATCTAGTTTTGATAAAGATTGTGTTTGGTAAATTATAAGTTTAAAACCAATAATAAGTTTTTTTTAGTGTTTTATTTTGAAACACAAAATATTATTATATCTGTTCTCTAAATTAAAATCTGATTTGAAATGAACAAACACAAGATACTTACTATATATATTACCAAAAGTCTATGACTTTAAGTGATGATAATAAAAACACCAGTAATAATGAAGCTAATAAAAATAATATGAATATTAACAATATTGCCCAATAAATAAGAAATTTTAGAGAACTTATTGTTAGCCTTGTAATAATATATAAATAAAATTAAATGTATAAATTGTCTAATTATTATGCAAACTCTTATCAGTCACACGATTTGTCATGCAGATCGCGGGGGTAAATTTTTTACTATGAAATTTGAGTGATCAACATTCATATGATCAACCTATTTTTCATAGTAAATTGCAATGATAGGCCCTTTTCAAACAGCATTTTTAGGGGTTTCCTAAAAGGAAATCGCACTTACAAGACTAGGCGCAATAGCTCAGCCACACAAATACTTTCTTGCTTTTTTAGTTTAACCCGAGAAAAACAATAAACCTGCGAAGAATTATGCTGTCAAAAACAGCCTTTCGTTTTATTTTTTATAGTACTTTATAGTGCATCAGAACTGAAACGTTTTGAGCAATAATTCACATACCCACCTGAGAATATAAATTTTTGGAGGTGCTAAAATGAAAACTCTAACTTGTGAGAAGGTATGCACTCCACACTTAGATTATATTGTTTTAGTAGACACTGTGTAGCGTGCATTGTTTTAACAAGAGATCTATTTAGAATCATGGTTACTTTTTTTTTTTAACTCGTAGGAGACACTGTGTAGCGTGCATAATGTAGTTTTATTTCTGTATTTTGAAATTAATTCGCGTTAATTATAAAAATTGTAAATTTAGAAAAGAAAAGATATATATGTATAATATAAATTCAATTTAAATAAAAATCAACCAAAATGTATTATCAGTATAAAAATTTTTTTATTTTATTTTTAATGCTCAAATAAATACAAAAAATCGGTACATAAATGCTCATAATTTTTGAAAAGCATTAACTGATCGACTAATACAAGCCACTCTTGTTATGGTGAGCTCTCATTTTGTAAAAAGCCTCTCGATATAGTGAAGAAAATTTTACAGCCCGATCGCTTCACTATAACGAAAGTTATTTGTAGAGCTGATACTACGATGTTCTAAGTGATATCTTGATAGACCCGATAAATCCGAAAAAAAAAACATTATAAATATCTATTGTGTATAGCTTCCAAACTGCAAAAAAATCGTGCTTAAAAAAAATTAGTAGTATTATATCCAATTCTTACAAAAAAAAATAAAATAAAATAAAAACAAACTATGGAAGAATTCTTGTATGAAGATTCGTCTGACTATGAAGAGGTTTATGATTTTAGTCAAGAATTCGGTACAAACATTGAAGATGAAGCAATAAATAACGAGACACTCACATTTGATTGGCGTTCACTAAAAAAATTGAGAGAAATCATGTCTCAATCAATCAATGAATCTGATGATGAACTGTCTAAGGGCGATGATAAATTTCTTCAGAGCGATGATAGAACAGAAATATCTGAAGAACCTGAAGAACCAATTCCCCTACCCACGAATAGTAATATCAAAGTAACACGTTGTGTCATCATTGATAATGATAATGATGACAATGTAATTCAAAGATACACCAAATCAGCAAATCATTCTTTAAAGCAACTATCTGGTGCATGGGAAATTGATTCTCGAGTTGTGCAAGAAGTTGGAGGCGATACTTCAGCGCTAAAAATTTGCTTGCATCACCTAAATTATGATCAAAAAACTGTACATGAATTTAGTTCGAAAGACCTTACTACTGAAAAAAGTGTGATAAACTTGCATTGCTGCCTATTTTGTAATAAAAATAAATATTTTTTTACAAGAGGTAAAACATGTGAAAAACATACTTGAAAAGTATGTGGACGCACAATTCAAGCCCCATGTCTTGGATTGTTTCAGTGCCCGGTGATGACTGAATATGAAGAGTTATCAGAAAAATTAGAAAAATCGGCTGATGATGATAAAACTCACTTCATTTGTTCTGATTGCTTCGTAAAAAATGGAGGTCACTTTCCAATTCAACCAAAAAAAGGATTTAGTCTACCTTCGTGTATGGAAAAAGGACAACACAATGCAGAGACCGCATCGGCTTTGAAGTTTTTTGCTAACTGGATTGAACAGAATGCCGAATCCGAAAATGATTCTATAAAGGAAAACCTACTAAAAGAACTGATCAAACTTTTTAATAATATAACAACAAATAAACCCGAAGCGCAAGATTCAGATGATGAATCTTCTATTCCAAGTTGTTTTTTAATAAAAATAGCATTTTTTATTAAAAAAGTTAAAGTTGATGAGAACAAGAGCCAACATTAAAAACCTCCACATACCTAACCCTTGGAAATATGCTCGCTTCTTCCATATTAAAGGAGCGATCTAAACTTAAAAAAAAGCTGTTATCTCTCGAAGGACCCAAATCCATGGACGAATACTATCTAGCCATGCCATCTTTTCTTTTCAATTTTTTTTATGGTTTGATTTTAACTATAAAAGAAAAAAAATTGCAAGTATTGGCTAGAAAAAGAAAAAAGAGAAATATGCCTCCTCCACAGTTAGAAAGAAGAAAAATTGAACTACTTTCTTCCTTTTTTTCTTCTGTGATACTTACCATCGCTTTTTCCCGCTGGAAAATATGGTTTACGCATATTCTCTCTTCTCTTTGCCGACGACCAAAAATGATGGGAGCTTTGTACAAAATTCTTCATACAGTTCGGGTAGTAGCATATGTAAAAGATCATAAAGTTCGCACCCAAAAAAAAAGAATGTCTGCCGCAGATTCTTGGTCAAGACTTAACAAAAATCCAAATGTTTTAAATATCGCAGCTATAGATAACATCGATATGAAAGATGCGACCTTCCAATATGGTAATATTTTTGAAGAAGTTCACAAAACTGTATACGCAACAGTAAGAATGGTCTTTCAATTCCAATGTCCAGAGCTTGCCAACTTGAACGATGATTCGATGGAAGACTATTCTCTTTTTGGCATAAGTCCTATTATGAAACAATGGCAAACGAAAGTAGATTTAGTCTTTGAACAATTAGTTAATCAAAGGCTAACTTTTAGTAATGAACATATTGATGAAGCTATTAGAAAAAATATAGATTCAACGATGCTTATCAATCCCCCGAATGTCGTAATTCTTAAACCGGGAAAAGCTCCAAGCAAAAACGAGCATGTTCACAACGCCGTCGATATGTTTCTAGAAGATTTCGGTTATATAGAAGATGGTGTGTTAAATTTAGTATGTGATGAGGCAATATATCGCCACATGAAAGACTACAAAAATGAAGACCAAACCGTGTATTGTATTTTAGGTCAATGGCATACAAGCAAAGCAATGTGTAGTGCATTAATCGCTGCTTTTTCAGGTTATGGGCTATTTGGTCTTGCTGCACGGCTTGGTGTTAAGTTTCTTGATAAACTTGAAAAAGTTGTTGACTATCTGGCGACATTTCATATACTTGAACTTCTTTGGACGGCCGTAGGAATTGCAATTCATCGATATGCTAAAAAAAAAAATATCTCTATTAGTGATATTCCTGAAACAAATAACAAAATATTAAAAGTGTGGTATAATTTCTATCAGTGGGCAGGATACTTGAAATTGCACAAGTTTGGTATTTGGATAGGGAACTTCGATCTACAGATTCATAGTTTGATGGCATTTGCACCTTTATTTCATATTACAAGAAGGTATCGATATGCAGAGTCTGTAGCACGATTTATATCAGATATTCAAATAATCCACAGCTTCTTCAAAATCTTCGAATGGTGCCTTCAATTAATTTGACTCAAAAAGGACATTATCTCGCTATTGATGAGAGTTTAGAAACATACGGAGTAAAGTTTCTAAAAGAAAATATAACTGGTCATGCTTCAAATTTAGAAAATCTAAACCTGAATGTCGAATCAGCACAAGATGAATTTGAACGACTTGATTTGGTAATTTCAGTATTTACCAATGATTATTCAATAAGTAGAAGTCCACGGTCCATCAAAAATCGTCAAGAAGCCACTTGGAAACTAAGTGATGAACTCATGTTAGTATTTAGCAACGAAGAGCCAGAAACTTGCACATTATTTGCAAAAACTACACAACTTACAGAAGATGGATACCGGCGAATGTTTACTTGCTACAAATTAGGAATCCAAAAGATAAATGATATTGTGCAAAATGTTTCTGCACAAGTGAAAATAAAATTAGGCAAACGAATTCTAATACCTATGAAAGTAACAAAAAGTAAAAAAAAGTGTAAAAACAAAAGCTAAACAAGCAGTAGCAGAAGAATCTCAAGCTTCAGAATTACAAGAAGATATGGAGATTGAGGATTTTAACCAAGACCTACAATCTTATGTTTCAGAATTACGTGATGATATGGAAATTGAGAATATCGGCCAACAACAAAAAAAACAACATTCGACACGCAAACTCAATGAACCTATCATAGAACAAATTCTCGCAAAGCTTGAAGAGTATAAAGACTCCACTGTCTTATCCGGAAATGTTGTTAAAGAACTTGTTGAAGAGTTAAAAATTCATACCGATTATTGGGATTCAAAACGAATTTGAGATCGGTGGTATAATCGATATGTAAGACCAAGAAAACGAAAATCCCGGTCCTAAACTTAAAATCATTATTGTATTGAATTAATATTAATAAAAATTATTTAAATTATTTAAAAAAAAAGCAAATTATAAAAAAAAAAACTCGAATTAATATGATCTACATATCCGTAAAACAGTTTTTCCTGATTTTCTTCATTACATTCATAATGCACCAGCCTTTTGCAGATGCATTTTGGCGAAAGCTCTCACTTCGGCGCATCTAATTATCTATTATTTATGCCAGGTACTTGAAAACTGGAGAAGAATCAAGCGAAAGAAGGCAAAATAATTGCATACTTTCGAAGCTATATTACTTTACAAGGAAAAGCTTATTTTTTATATTTTTTATATCTTCTGATTCGTAAAGACCT
Source organism: Dentiscutata erythropus (assembly GCA_910591965.1). Taxonomy (NCBI): domain Eukaryota; kingdom Fungi; phylum Glomeromycota; class Glomeromycetes; order Diversisporales; family Gigasporaceae; genus Dentiscutata; species Dentiscutata erythropus. The sequence goes on from CAJVPY010000681.1 coordinate 9,077, forward strand.
CGGCAACAGATTTGTTTTAAGAAACATTGTATGTTAAAACTAAGGTATCAGGTGAAATTTTTAAAAATGTAAATTCGTCGATTTGTGTAATTTATGAAGATCATATGATAAAATTTTGGATGTGACAAATCGTGTGACTGTTATGTTATTACATAATTACAACAATCTTGAATTAAAACTTAGCAAATAATAAATTATAAATTATAATTATAATTGTATGATAATATCAATATTGGATCATATAATAATAAATATTATAAAATTTGTTCTGTTAGAACAAATGGTTAGCTGAAATGTGCTATACAGTGGCACATGTTAGCCAACTATTTGCTCTGGCAAAACAAATTTTATAATATTAATCATTGCATGACCAATATCTTATACCACAAAATTACACAAAATTCTCTAAATTAATTCATAAAATTATACAAAAATCCCTTCAAAATCAAATCACAAAAAATCACAAAATTTATTTTATACCACTACAAAATTTGAGTTATATCACTACAAAAAATCATCATCTCTAACTTGAACTAATAAAAGGAGTGTCGCTGAAAAAAAACATAAAGTTTGTTATACCTCTGGGTTCTAAAAAAAGGTCTAGTAGTTTTGTTGACAAAAATGTTGTTCTACCAAAATTTGCTATGTTAAAGAGTGCCATTTGCATTTTTTTTTTTGTTTGCATTGCTTCTGGCTTGCATGCCAAACATGGAGCAGAGTCTTCTAGGCCAGATTAACTATTTATATTCCTACAAACCACCACTAAAGTCTTCTCAGAACTGTAGCCTACAGAGCTTTATCGATGGAAATTCACCACCAGAATCTATAGAGCTTGCCAAGAGTGCTACTTGCCTTTTTCTCTTAACTAGGCTTCTAGCTTGCATGCTGAATAATAGTGAGGAGTCCCCGTAGCTAGTTGATCTGTTCATCGAAATGGCAGTTCACTTGGTTAATTTATTCAATTTCCGACTAATTAAAATTTTCCTTCAATCCATTGAGTGAGGTGTCAACTTGACACCCTATATACAGCTTTAAATTAAGGCCATGTAAAATTAAATGGTTTTCATAGTCAATTTTAAAATTTTTTTTTTATGTTTTGATAACCGGGTGAATTGTTTTTAAAAAAAGTATATATATATAAAATTTATAAAATTTTTATATATTAAATTTTTATTGAATATAAGCATAGATTATTTAAAGACCTTTTTTTAAAATTTTATTTAATGAAAAATATTTGAAAACTATAACGAATCTTTATATAACGAACTCTAGATATAATCAACTCAAAATTTTCAAGTTTTGTAACAGTTCTATACAAAAAACATTATGGGTTCTCAATAAAACATAGTAGTTTTCTATAATGATCGTTATAGAAAGAGTTGGCTGTTTTTTTTTTTATGATAATGAAGTAACGTTAAAAAAAACTAAGAAAAAATTTTATTTAAGGAAACTATAATAAATATTGGAAATTTATTTAAGTAATAAAAATTTTTTAACAGATAAAGTTTGAAGATAAAAAGTTTGGATTTTATTAATTTTTATCTGGGTAATAGAATACAGCTAACATAATAATTGCGTAGGCAGACTATATAAAATTTTATAAGTTTAGAAAATATATAAAAGTTTTTTTTCACAATGTAATGCATCAAAGCCCAATTGCTTACCAATAACATAGAGCCTTTTAACCAATTTGATCTTCCATCCTTTTGAAATTGTTAGAAAAATATTATAATTTAATAATAATAATAATAATAATAATAAGTACATATCAACTATTTAATATAAATGTGTAGTATTACCTGAAGCAAATAGTTAATAATCCAAACAGAAAAAAATAGAATAAATGTTTCAAAAGTCCCAAAATATAAAGTTAGTGGCTGATTAATTATCCACCCTATTATTACTAGAATAGGTGCTACGCCTGAAGTAATTCGTATGGATGATCCAATAGAAGTATCTTTTGAAAAAAAAACCAATAAATTTCAATGATATTACATATTTAGGCTGTTTTCAAGCAGCTCTCTCAATATGACCTACAGTACTAGTAATCGAGATGCTCATTTCGTTTAACCCAAAATCAATTTTGCCGAAAAATTTATTGTACGAAATCGTATTTTAAATTTTGGCTAGTCAGAATAACTCTAAAAAAAGATTGTTTTTAGGTCGATGTTTTTTGACTGAAATGATCATACACAATCTTTTTTTTAACCAATCAATTCATTTTATTAAACATAGAGAGATCTATTTGAAAACAACCTTAGTCAATAAATATAAAAATTACCAATAGGCATTGAATTTACTAGAGCAGAAGTAATTGAATTTAAACTAAGGCATAAATAAATACATGTGTTAATAATTGGTATGAAAAATTACACATGTATGTAGAAAATTAAAATTACATACTAGTCAGATGCATTACCAACATTTGGAATTAATATTAGGCCTACAAATTTAGCTGAGATATTCCAACTTTCGGTCAAGCCGACAATGCTTTCAGAAAGATAGTCCGCACAGATAGTAACAATAGTAGTTAAAAGAATTAACCTATGTTAAATGTGAAATTTATTAATTACGATTTCAAATTTTGGTTAAATAAAACACAACTTACATAGGTATAGTTACATAAAGTGTTGTTTCTGGTTTCGATTTTAATTCGACTTCAGATTCATCGTAGATATCAAGATAAGATTCATCGTAGAAATCACGATGAGTTCTACTCTTAAAGAAGATATAACTAATATACATAAACAACAAGATTATCGACATTTTACGACTTATATCCAATTCTGTTTGTTGATCAGAATCTACAATTGTTGAAGTATATACTGTTGGAATTATAATCACAGAAACCATCAACATTAAAAAGGATGAGTATATTTGTGCAGCTACTAAATTGAATTCCATTTCCTTATATCTGTATTAGGATGTGGTCAGTAATTACTTAAATGAACAATATGGAGCAAGTTTTCTGCAGAATATGAATTTACTTCATGCCGCCTAGAAAAGAACTATATCCATAAACCTAAAATGAACATAATTATTATTAGTTAGTTATATATTTTAATAATTACAAAAGCAAGGAATTATTTAGACTTATACTGGAAGAAGGTCTGATAAGATTGAGCCAAAAATCGATGCTAGTAAAAGTTGATCGTATAACGGTTCCTTAATGCAAAAAATAAAAAAAATAAAAATTATGCTGACTAACAAGATGTATACCTTGAACTACAGTAACTAGCCCATCATTAAGCATAAGGGTATAAGTGATAAATTCAACTAGATTGCCAAAATTGCCAAATACATTGCATAACCACCATTCAACTGGCGATGCAGAACTTAAAGAAACTTCCCTTGCCACTGCGGATAAATTGCGTCAATACTATAGCCGAAAAAGGATATCAATGATATTTCAACGATATTTACTGGAATACTGAAAGTAAATTACCATAATATAACAGCCACGTTAAAGGAATAATCGCCAAGGAATTCAAAAGGAAAATCGCTGTATCTGACCAAATTGCAAACTTGCTCACAATCCCCAAAGGAACAAAAATCAGAAGTAAATTAACAATAGAAGAATTCAATATTGTCTTTATCGATGAATAAATTGTAGGTGTCTCTGAAAATTGAGATAATTGAGACTCTTCCATTTATTTAATACGTTAAAAATAAAAACCTATGAATTTTAAATTGAAAAACTTGATCAATTTGCAATTACAGTTTTATGAACTTTTGCAAAGCCAAAGCCACTCTGGCGAAGTTCCACCATCTATACATGTATAAAATTCATGTGAGTGATTCTAACGCATAGAAATTGATTGGATTCAATTGAAAATTCCCCATTGTTAATTCATTATACAATTTTTTTTTCAAAATTATATATCTTTTTCAGAACAAATACTCAAATAAAAATTCTCAATTTCACATATATAATAGAACATACGTTCTGATAAGAAACATTGAATTGATCTTATTTTTTTTTTTTTTACAAAATTACAAATGATTCGATATGCAATGTAGAAATGTTATCCTGCTTAAGCTGGTTAGTTTAAACTGTTTACTCAAATGTACAATATAGAGTAGAATTATGCTTGTTTGAACAAGTTAGTCTAAAGCCTTATACTTATTACAACATATTTTATGATTATTTTGACTTTTGAGATATTTGTTCGTTGGCACGCTTGTGGCCTGTTCAAACAAATTGCTTCAGCCATTTGTGTAAGCCAAGCATTAGTGTTCCGTAAAAAATCGAAGTCCGGACCCAATGATTTAAATTTGGTGACGTTCATGATCCGGACGTATCTATGTACTGTATCATATTGAAAATAACACGCAGGAGTGTGATTTCGCATTTTGCCCCAAATTAAAGTTTATTCAGACCATTACTCGAAATGGGGCCTTGCAGTAGAAGGCGGAACCACCTAAAAATGAAAATTGAGTTTTATTAGATTCGGGTAAATTTCAATGTGTGCAACATTTTTCAATTATTAATGTTAATTTAAAGAGAAGGATTTCATATTGAATATATTTTTTTAATACTTAAATCAGAATTATACATATTGTTTTTTTTTTAAAAACCAAAAATTAAAAATAGTCCAATTAAATAAATAAGCTTCAATTGGATTCTAATTTTTGTTACCTACCAACATATAAATATAAAATTAACCTTAGTCAGGTTAGGATTAAAATTATCATAAATTATAGATAGGATTTTTTAAAATGCAATAATAAATAATAATGAAGTTACAAAAACTAATTATTGTTATAAGTAAATATTAAGTAGAGAATTTTTTTTTTTTTTTGATCGTGAAGAAAAAAGTGAAATTATATTTGATTATTAATAATATTATAAATAAGCACTGCAGAATGAAAACCTGTAAATGAAGTTTAAATTTATTTTGTAGTAAATTTAGCCATTGAAGGATTGATTTTTAAATTCGGTTTAATGTAGTTTCAGAATTATGGTTGTAATGTGGTAAACCATATAATATTCAATTCTTTTAGGGCTATTTCGCTATGATGAAAAGCTAAACTTGTACTTTCGACTTTTACTCTAATTTTTTCAGGGGAAACCCATACAAACTGCAAATAATTTCTGATAATTTCCGAGGAAGAAATGACCAATCAATATAATGATTTGGCATCTATTCAAAAGTAAGTAGGGATAAAAAAAAAATTTCTATATTGGTTTTGGAATTTTAAACCCAGAAACAGTATATCATTAAAATCAAGGCAATACGAATTAAGGATACAAAAAGGTCCAAGGTTATGTCTTAACCATGACATTCACAGTTTCTACATGATAATATCGAAACTCGATTATCTATTTATGATTTTTAAAAACCAAATTTCGTGCGTTTACGCATTATACATACGTATCTTTGATATAGGTATAGGTAATGCATGCAAAAAAAAATAGGTTTTGCAATAGAATTTTCACAGTACTAACTAAAATAATGAGTAAGCTCTGTAACAGAATAATACTTCCAATGTAAACCAACTCACCTTTAACCTCATACTGGGGTTATCGAAATAGTGAATAAATTCTGTAACAGAATCTTTCAGTAGCTCGTGATATAAATTACGTCAATTCTGATGCAAACTAACTTACCTTAGCTATCAGAACATAAAGCTCTGTAATAGAATAATCACAGTAACTCATGATAGAAACCACAACAATTCCAATACAAACTAACACAAACTTAAGTATTCATTATCATTACCGAACAGTGAGTAAGCTCTATAATAGTTTTTTTTTATGGTAACTCACAATAGAAATACAATAATTCGTGGTGAGCAAGTACTGTAATAAAAATTTTTAAGTAGCTCATAATAGAAATTACACCAATTCCAATACGTCAATAGAATAGCAAGTTAGTTTGTAACAAAATTATTTACAGTAACTTTATAATAAAACTCATGGCGATTTCAATGCAAATTAACCTATGGTATTAGAATAGTAAATTTTGTAACAGAAATATTTACAATAACTCACATTTAATCGCGACCAGAATAGTGAAGTAGTGAGTAAGTTCTGTATCAGAATGTTGTAATAGAATCATGATAATTCTAGTGCAAGTTAACTCATCCTATTCATAGTAGCTAATAAATCCAGAATTTTTTCAGTAGCTCATAAATAAATCACATCAATTTAAATGCTACTAATTCATCCTAAACACTTATTGTGGTTACTGTAATAGCGAGTATGTTCTGTAACAGGATTATTTTAAGTGATTCACGATAGAATTATGATAATTCTGATGTAACTTCTGTAATAAAATTATTTATAGTAACTCATAACATTATTCATAACAATTTCAATACAAACTGATCACATATTGACCACCGAAACAGCGAGTAAGTTCTGTAAAAAAATTATTTATGATAAAAATTATTGCAATTCAACACAAACTACTTTAAACCTTTATAAGTGCCCACATCTGGGACCAAATTTTAAAAAAGAAAAATATGAAAAAAAGTGTATTTATAGAGGTCATTTATATGGTTTGACCTGAACTTGAGTATGCTTTTAGAAAGAGTATCACTTACAGAGGGTACACTGCATATTATAGTCATTGGAATAATGAATAAATTCTGTAACAGAAATTTGTTTACAATAACTCATGATAAAATGTTTACTGTAAAACTCATAATGATTCTAATATAAACTCATTTAACTAGAATAGTAACAGGATTTTTTTAGTAACTTACAAATAAATGTTACTAACACACCTTAAGCACTAATAGTATTCACTAGAATAGCAAGTAAATTTTGTAACATAATCATTTGCAGTAACTGGTAAAAATTACAAAGATCCCAAGGCGCACTAACTCAATCTTAACCATATATTATAGTTACTAGAATAGCAAGTAAGTACTGTAATAAAGTTTTTTACTATAATTTGTAATAAAAAAATCATAACTTAATTGTGATAAAAAATATAGCAAAAAATTAGCTACTTAATTGTGATATAATAAAATTTTATAGTGTATAAAATCTTGTCCAAAAAATTTGTACTAATATAACACCACAAAATAACAAATAATATGTAAAGACTACAAAATATACACCAACAATTTCTCATCATTAATACAAAGCTCTATCTGTTTTGCTATAAAAAATAATATGAAATCAAGAATTGCACTAAGATTACATTATAACCAATATATAACAAAATTTAGTAACAGTAATACAATATCCATTATTCATCTAATCATGAACTCTGACGATCACTTGAACCAATACTTCTAACCTAAGAAAAATTGTAAAGACTGTTGGAGAGGTGTATAGCTACAGTAGTAGTTTGTAGTAGAGATCAGCGAGCTACAAACTATCTTTTTTTTTTAAAATTTACCATTGATAAAAGTCGCTTAATCATTACTTTTACATTTTATACATAATAAACAATGATCCCAACAAATTTCTAACCGATCTAAAAAAATAACTAGTTTATTTTTAATGCTCGAAGCTTTTAAAGCAAATAATCGATACCTTGATATTGTAACGATCGAAATGATCGAATGTAATAGTAGTAGAATTTGTAGATCGGGTAGATATAGTAGATTCATTAGATATAGTAGAAGTAGTAGACAGGTTAGATTTAGTAGAATCGGAAGATTCGTTAGAATTAGTACCGTTCCTGATGGATCGTCAGTACTGTATGAAATCCGATGTTCACAACGTTGATTTCAACTTTCCTAAATATTGGTCTTAAAATAATATAGTACCGTATCTATGCGAAAAATTTCCATAGGCATTATTCGAAACAAATAATTTGAAGAGAGCTAATAATTAATTTAGCAAAAGAATTATTAATATTAATAAAATTATGGTTGTATTCGGCTAAATTAAATATTAGCTCTCTTTGAATTACGTGTTTTAAAATAACGTTATTTCACACGAATCGGTAAGAAATTTGGGTTGAAAAACTTTATTAAATGATTGAATACTAATTTCCTTTTTTTTTTTTTTGAATTTTATGTTATGCGTTGATCTTATAATCTGGTTGGGCAGTAATAGTGGACTGTCAAATTTTTATGCAATAGCCTTATATTTCGATAGTAGTTTAGTTTTTAGACCCTTTCAGAAACAGTAATTTTGCTTATTATTGACTATAAAATAAAAATTTTAAAAAATTTACTTGTTTCCGCAAAGCAACTTAGCTAATGACTCCATAAATTGATTTTGTTGCTATTGCAACAAAAATTTAATTAGTAAAAATCGGTAAAAGGCGAAGCCAGTGAAGCTGAAGTTGAAGTTTCGGCAACTGGTTTATAAAAAAAATTTTATAAGTTTTTAGGAGGCATAGCAAAGATTTTGAAAAATAGAAAGAGTACGCTCAAGCATTTAATTCTATAAATATAGTCATTGATTGTGATAATTGAGCGTTATCATGATCATTATTTAATTTATATATGAAAAAAAAACATAACAAAATTTAAATTTGTTAATAAAATTTAAAATTAGATTAAGCTTTCTGCAATTATGAAACTGTTGTCTTTAGGTGAACTTAAAGATCATCCACTATTATTCTGGGTAGTAATAGAAAGCGATACCAACGATTAAATATGATGCCTATATAAATATTAAGATTTTGAATAAATTTCTAAATCTTAAGAAATGTACCAAACATCACGTGCATGTACATTGTCTCTAAGCACTGTTAGCATTAAAGAAATATTTACCAACAACATTTCGCCTTCAAGCCAGTTTGATCGTCCATCCTTTAAATTTTGTAAAAAAAATTTATCATATTGTTGCTAAAATTCAGTAAGACATATCAGATCATAACAAATAGATTACCTGAATTGAATAATTAACTATCAAAACCGCAACAACTAGAACGCATGTTTCAAAAGTTTCAAAAAATAAGGTTAATGGTTGATTAATTATCCAACCAATTAATATTAGGACAGGTGTCACACCCAACGCGATTTGCATGCTTGATCCAAGAGCGATCTCTTTAGTGCAGAAGAGATAGATGAGATAATGAAACATGTTTGATATGCGTAATATGGCGCGTCATTACAATTAAAAGGCAGAACTTACGGATAGAAACATTCATTCTATTTTTTAATGCAAAAATTACCGAACTCATGCTTGAAAATTAATGTACAAATTAACATTAAGGAAAGAGAAGCAGTTATAGGAGATTATAAAAAAAAATACGTACAGATCTGTAAAATTACCAACAATTGGAATCAATATAATACCAACAAATGTAGTAGAAATCTTCAAATTTTCAACCAGACCATCGATACTATTGACGAGAAATTTTGCACATATGATCACAAAGCCCGTTACAACAAGAAAACTATAAGATAAAGCATGAGAATATATAAATTTTTATTTTCAAATATATGGGTAAAAAAAAAATCTTTAGTATCTGTGGGCATGTAGAATTATTATAAAATTATAATATATAAAACCACCTATTTTGAGTTAACTTAAACTCTAACCCTAACGATTTATAATTTCGCTTAATTTAAATCGAAATAGCTAATTATAATTCTATACGCCACTTATACTAAAGATCAACCAAAAGTTCAAATACTCACACAGTTAGTGTCGCAAGAAGTGTTGTTTTTGGTTTTTCTTCATCTTCGTACTTTTCAAAAAAAAAAAAAAAAGTAAGTTAAAGAGTTAAGTATCGAGGCTATGGGATCCGTTACTCTATATTCTTCATACTTTTCAAAAAAAAAACCCCTAAATTAAAGAGTTAAGTATTGAAGCTATGGAATTTGTTACTTACATCTCTATCTTCTTCAAACTTTTCAAAATAAAATAAAATAAAGTGGAATAAAATAAAATAAATAAAATAAAAGATAAATTTGAAATTATAAGATACATCCACCTACTAACTCCTTATGAGAACTTAATTGAAAATGAAGATACTGAAAATACATCATTAGCAGGATAATCGCCGTCCCATGACTTAAAATCAACAGCCCTTCTCTAGCAGCACTCTCATTTTCAGTAGTGGAAGAATATGCAGCGGGAACTACAAGTGAGAGTACTGTCAGCGCCAAAATTGATCCCGACATTTGTGCTGCGGTTAAATTGAATTCCTGTTCTTTATGCCTATAATTTCAATGTTTTGGTAACTTTGTCGGCCAAACAAATTTTATCTGGCCAAAAAACGACAAATTCGGTCGAGTTTATATGTTCTTTTTTGCCAGCCAATGACAGAAACGGCAAAGAACTTGGTTTGGTCGATAAAATTGCCAACACGGCCCATAATAATTGTATGAAAAATAGCAACCCATAAAATAAATATTAATAAACATGGGTTTACCTCAAGCCGCCCAAAAAAAAAACCAAGTCCTTGGACCTGAAATTACAGTACAATTAATGTCAACTAAATATACAATAATATCATAATAATAACTAAGATGAATGGCGCAGTATAATTTATACCAAGAGTAAGCTTGATAAAATCGAGCCCAAAATTGAAGCTATTTAATTCAATTATAAGTTTATTTGTTTGCCATAATGCATTAGCGAAACTAATAGTTTAGTTATACCTTGAACCACACGAATCAACCCTTCATTAAGTGCGATAATAGATATAATAAATTCAACTGTATTTCCAAATACGGCACTTAACAATCCACCCACATTCCAGCCGGCTCTTAAAACAATTTCCTCGGTCGCTGCGAATAAGAAAGTGCAACAATGTTACACGGTCAAAAAATTTCATCTTTTAGGTAATATATATGAAGTCAAGTAATTACCCTTAAATAACAAGCCCGATAAAGAGATAATGGCCAAAGAATTCAAAATGAAAACAGCTGTGTCTGACCAAACGTGAAATTTACCTATAATCCCCAAAGGAATAAATATAAGAAGAACAAGATTAAAATAAGAACATGTCGCATATTCTTTCAATGAGCTAAAACACGTAGGCTGTCGACGAGGTGCTTCTTGTGATTCTTCTTCCATTTTATTATGAAATTTGGGTTTGACTAAAAACTTTTTGCAAGTTCACAAGAAGACGCCATGTATAAATAAAAAGGTTATTTATAAACAGAGAGCAAAAAAATTATTATCAGAGCTCTGATAATTGATGACATACATGACTGGTAACCGGTAACTTACTATAAGCTTATCAAATAATAATAGCCCGAGTCATTTGGCTACCGGAAAATGAATGCTACACGCCAGTGGTATATTTTTCCGAGAAAAACTATTATGCATCATACCACGTGATGAATCATTTTTCTAGAAAAGTTCTCGCTATTAACTGTTTCGCCTCCAGTAACAGTACCTCAATTCGACTATAATATTGAGAATATTTGTATATGGTTGGGGCGACTTAGATGCATTGTTTGTTTATTTGTTTTCATGATTGGCTGTGAAGTAGAAATCCTTGCAAACTTGTAAATAAATAAATTGTATTTTCGCCTCAGGTCTTGTCAAATTATCAAGCGGTCGAACTTAGAGATTCAGCAATGAATATTTTAGCCGCAGCAAGGTTTATTTACCTAGGGATGGACAAACCACTGATTTTTGAATCTATTGCGCAGCCTGCAAGTAAAAAAAAAAACAAATTTTAACTAAATAATAACCAGTAATATATAGTACAAATTATACTTATTTACTATATATTCATTAGGTAATATAGGTATTTAAACATATTTACTAAAATATATTAAACTACATAAATTGCCTAGTAAATATAGAGTAAATAAGTTATAATTTTACTATATATTACTGGTTATTATTTAGTTAAAATATGATTTTTTAACCAATGATAGTTTATTAATACTAATACGCAACATCAAGAGACTAACCGGAATTATACGAGCTAGCCTGAATGCTAAAAATTACACCGCGCAGTGGCCCAGTCATGCATTAAGCATCAATTTGTCACGGCAGATTTTGGTTTTTATTGGCTAACGGCCGGATCTACGAAATTTTGGCCCGCATTACGTAATAGTTTACATAGTTTTAGCCGGCATTAACTTTTTTATCTAAACTAGAAAATAAGCTTGCCTTATGGTAATTAACCCAGAAAATTTTTTACTTAATGAACGATTGCGATTATTGCTCTTTTCGATTTAGTTGGATCGATGAATTTTGCATATTTTTTTTTTGTCCGTGAGCCCCATGAATCCGTGAGTCTCATCATATAATATTTATTTGTAATTGTTAGTTGTTTATAATAACATAATAAACAACAACTAACAATTACAATTTAGTCAGTATATGCAGGATATAAGTATATATGAGACTCACGGATTCACGGATTTTATGAGGCTCACGGACAAAAAAAAATCTGCAAAATTCATCGATCAAACTAAATCGAAAAGAGCGATTATATAAAATCATTTTGATCCTTTTTTTTTTTGTGTGTGAGGTGTTGTTCTTATCTTTATTTGAGTTGTAGAAAATGCCTCCAAGGGCTTCTCTGAATACAATTCAAATATATAGTACAAAATATAATTCAATTACAGTTATCATTAGGCGAGACCAACTGGATTCTGTGTTTTACATTGCCCCCATCCCCCTCCTCTGGGGTCCCCCCTCTCCATCATAGTAAAAAAATTTTGATAAATACACATAGGGCTACGGGATATTTCGGAAGAATTTTATACAGTCGCGGATCAATTCGGAAAAAAAAATTTAAAAAAAAAATTTTTTTAAATCCCCCCTCTTCCGGAGGGGAGAGGGGGGTAATGTAAAACACAGAATCCAGTTGGTCTCGCCTTAAAGGATAAGAAGTCGATTTTTCTTTGCCAATCTGGAAAAGTTAATAATATATCTTTTTAATTCAAAATCAAAAATTTCTTGAGAATGTGAATAAATATAATAAGTGAATTGGATTTATTGAGATAGCAATACGTAATATTAAATCTCTGCTTAACTAAAATTATAGGGATTAATTCTATTAAAGCTAATTGAAGCATCTCCATTATCGAAATTGCAAATATTCTTTCACTTTTTCATTTGTGTAAATATCAATTGAAGTGCATTTATTTCCCATTAAAAGTAATAATAGGCCAAAAACCAATATTGCTATAACATGTTACAAATTAGGCGAGCCAACAATTTCTAATATTTTTATCTGGAGTCTCCCAGATTGAAATTTTTGCAAGAATTTTCTGAATTGAATGTTATCTCTAAGAGTACATATCAGATAAATTTTTAATAAAAATAATGAATTTACAAATAATGATAGGATAGACAAATTCTGTGAAAAACTTAGATTTTTAATCATGAAATTTTTAAAGATTCGAACTAAGTCATAATTTGCTAGTGAATATTTAGAAATAAAATTTTTTGCATTTGACTTGTGACCTCGCCGCCGCTAATGTTTTGAAAAATTTCACAAAATTTTAAAATTGATTAGAATCTGGTATCTTACATAATTAATACCTAACATGCGATATATAACCACATACAAAATATAACTACTATAATCTGATATATCTAGAAATAGTTTTTAGTTTGCCAGATATGATCTTGAAAAATTTTTTATAGCATTCATTATTGGCATGCTGAAATGCACCAGGTATTTATACGTAATTATGCATAATTTTTCATCAATGAAACAGCAGACAATATTTCAATATTTTTATAATATTATTTTAAATAATTTTACTTTTATTAGTTGTAAGATTTTGTAACAACATAGATTTAAAAGATGGAAATCATTTTCTAAAAATGAAAAAAAAATAAATGCCAAATTCCAAGACAAGTAGACCTAAGTTATTAGATAATGTTATTTCTCATAAGCATTCCATTTAAACTTAAGTAGTGCTTTTTCATTTAAATGTTTACAAAATTCTTCCATTTATCATTTTGAGCTTTTTTAAACGAGAAAGAATTTGTATTTATACTAGGAAACAATAATTCACTCCAAAAATTATACTCCTTTGGATGAGAAGCAAAGTTTGTAGAGGAATTGTAAGTATTATTAACTGTGGCCTATATAATAAATTCAGTAAAATAAATTTTGAAAAAGAGGATGATTATCTTAAAAATTTAAAAGAAAGTTAATCCAACAACTCCAAAGATTAGAAATTAATATATCATGAAATGATGTTTGACACATGATAGTATCTTTCATAACTGTAAAGATGTGAAAAAATAGATTTTGGATTTACAGAAGTAGATGAAACTATAAATCCTATCGAAAAAATAAAACACTTGCTATAAATGTAGAATGATTTTCTGATAGTATCTTCCAAAAATCTTTAAAAAATTTTCTTTTGCAAAATTAATATCTAAATTTTTATAGATTGGTTCATAACTTGAAGCAGGAGGAATTCGTCCTGGAGTTTAGTCCTCAAAGAGATTATTAAACATCATCTTTTCAAAATCAAAATCCTCAAATGACCATTCAATCATTCCAATATTAAGTATCTTAATGGTAGGAAGTTCACGGTAAAGATAATAAAATAGTCATATAATTACACCAATATGTGCAACTATAGTTATCCATTTTTCTATATATAATGAATGCGGTGTAATTATTGTGTGCATATATTAACAAGATCATATCGACTTTTTACCATGCATAGTTAGATCGTGCAACTATTGTATCATCTTCATGCAAGATATATTATCAAAATTTTCTCAAAATTTCAGGAATACAAATTTTTATTCATGCTTTTTTTTATAAAAATTAGATAGATGTTAATATTTTCATTGCAATTTCTTTTTTTATTTCTATTTCATGTATTATTATTTTTTCTCAAAAAACAAATCTAAATGCAACTCAAATGTCAGTAAAAAGTTTCTTTTATTAAAAAAAAATTATATTTCAAAATTTTATATATATTTTTTAAAAAAAAATAAATAAATTAAATAATTTCTACCTGAAAATTGATGAGTATCATTATTATCTTCAATTATCATCCCATCCAAAAATTGATGAGTATTATTATTATCTTCGATTATAGTCTCACCAGAAGATTGTTGAGTATCATTATTATCATCAACTTTAATTATATTAAAAGATTGTTGAGTATCATTATTATCATCTACAATTTCATTAATAGGTGGTGCAAACCGAAATTCTTGTAAACTACTTTCATTACATGATTCAGTAGAAGATAAATTTTCATCTGATAAAGATTGTTGAAAGTTATTATTATTAGTTGTATTATTAGAAGATAATACTGTTCGAGAACTTGTTGAAAATGATGAT
The DNA here is from genome assembly GCA_910591965.1 of Dentiscutata erythropus. Lineage (NCBI taxonomy): Eukaryota > Fungi > Glomeromycota > Glomeromycetes > Diversisporales > Gigasporaceae > Dentiscutata > Dentiscutata erythropus. The sequence goes on from CAJVPY010000681.1 coordinate 24,232, forward strand.
TTTTTATTTTTTGGAGGTGTTATGTTTTTGCGTTTTGGAGGAGCAGAGATGCCCTTTCATGTGCTTCCTTTATTT
>CAJVPY010000682.1:0-24289 GCA_910591965.1 Dentiscutata erythropus
TTTTTTTGTATCAGAATAAATTTCAACAAATGTAGTTTCTAAAAAATATTTTTTAAAAATTTTTATAGCAAAAGTGTTCAAAGGTCGAAACCCTAGCAAAAAATTTTATAAGTAATACTTATAAAAATTTTTTACTAGTGTTTCAACCTTTGAACACTTTTGCTATAAAAATTTTTAAAAAATCTGAAAAAATATTTTATAGAAACTACAATTGTTGAAATTTATTCTGATACAAAAAAATTATTTTTAAAAATTTTTTCTAAAAATTTTTATTAGAGTGAAAATTTCAAAATTATCATATGTTGCACTACTTATAATTGCCAGTGTAGTAATAACTTTGTTATAAGTAAGTTTTTTTAGTTTTCTTATTTTTTTTTCCTACTAGTTCTTTTTACTAGTATTTTATTTTTTTGTAAATTTGTCTTTGCTAAGAAAGCAAAATAGTGCTAGAAACTGAGATTAAAAAGTGGTTACTAGTAATTTAAGTTAAGTTCAATTTTCTTGTTTTGTTTTTTGTTTTTTTCTTTACTAGCTTTTACTAGTATTTTATTTTTCTTGTAGATTTGTTTTTGCTACAAAAATGAAATAGTGCCAGGAATAGAAATCAGAAAACAGAAACTACAGTCAACTCTTTCTAAACTGAAACTATATATACCAAACTTAAGTTATTTTAAATAAAAAGCTTAAGAACATTTTATTTATAAATAATTACACTATATATGTTGAACAATCATAATAAATTCTATAAACTGGATCTGAACACAATATAAATAGTATATTTGATCAATTTATTAATTATAAATAGTGTTCTGAAAATCCAAATCCGACAAATTCAGATTATCATCTGATCTGAACCATGGGCCTAATAAAACTGGATTGATCCTAGATTGATCCCCAAATTGAGTTATAAATACAGAAAAAATTTGATAATATAATAATAATAGCAGAACTCTTTTAGCTTATATAGTTCGGTATAAAAAGTGCTATAAGCTCATGGGAAGTCTCTAAAAATTGTTAGATATAGTGTTCAAGGTATGGGTAAAAAGTTAGAAATGCCTTCAAAGGCATGCTCTGAGTTAAAATTTACTATTACAAATGTGTTCTGAGTCAAGGCATGCCCATGCCTTTGTGCTTCGAACCCTAGTTAAATAGTAAATATGATAAATTAGATTGGGTTTCTAAAATAGTTAATCTATATATGAGTGTTGCTAAAAGAAAACCTAACAATTTAAATTATTGGGTTTTCTTTTAGCAACACTCATATATAGCTGATAGGCTTAAGACAATTCATAAAGCTAAATTTAAAGTGCGAATTTATAGAAGTAAATATGAACCTTATTTGCAATTATTAAAGTATAGTAATCTTATTTATCCTAATTAATATTTTAGGCTGAAAATCAACACAAATATGGGACAACTTGACAATTGCGATTTATGAAATAACTAAGAACTCAAAAGATAGTAATTATATGGAGTATGCAAAGCAGAGAAGTCTATGAAAATTGTTAGATACACAGGTAAAAAAAAAAATAACAAATCTGATATGTCAAATAGCACTATTCAAATACCATTCGACATGCTATTCAATTTATTACATGACTTTATAGACATGAATGTCTGCATTCGAATAGTGCTATTTGATACATTGAACTTTTTATTTTTTATTTGTGATAGTAAATATAATGGATTATATTGGGTTTTTAAGCTAATGGGCTTAAAATAATCCATAAGCTAAAATTTATAGTGTGAATTTTTAGAAGTACAAACCTTAATTTATGATTATTAAAGTGTAGTAATCTTATTTAATATTTTAGATTGAAATTATCACAAACATGAGAGTGACTTGACAATTGCAATTATGAAATAACTAAGAACTCAAAAGGTAGTAATTGCATGATGACCTTAGAGTATGCAAAGCAGAGAAGTTTCTGAAAATTAGTAGATAGTAAATATGATGAATTAGATCAGGCCTCTAAAATAGCTAATCTATATTATATAGCTAATAGTAAGATATGAATTTTTAGAAGTACATACAAATCTTTAATTATAATTATTAAAGCGCAGTGATCTTATTATTCTATTAATATTTTAGGTTAAAAGTCAACACAAACATGAGAATGACTCGACAATTGCAATTTATGAAATAACTAAGAACTCAAAAGATAGTAATTACATGATGGCTATAGAGTATGCGAAGCAGAAAAGTTTCTAAAAATTGTTAAATAGTAAATATAATAAACTAGATTAGGCCTCTAAAATAGCTAACCTATATTATGTAGCTAATAGTAAGGTATGAATTTTTAAAAGTATATACAAATCTTTATTCATGATTATTAAAGTGTAGTAATCTTATTATTCTATTAATATTTTATATTGAAAATCAACACAAACATAGAGAAAACTCAATAATTGCAATTTATGGAATAACTAAGAACAAGAAAGATGGCCATGGAGTATGCGAAGCAGGGAAGTCTCTGAAAATTGTTAGATACACAGGTAAAAAAATAACAAATCAGATATGTCAAATAGCACTATTCAAACACTATTCGACATGCTATTCAATTTATCACATGACTTCATGGACATGAATATCTGCAAAGTCATATGATAAGTTGAATAGTGCCATTTGACACATTGAGCTTTTTGTTTTTTTACCTGTGATAGTAAATATAATAGATCAGATTGGGTTTTTAAACTAATAGGCTTAAAATAATTTATAAGCTAAAATTTACAGTGCGAATTTTTAAAAGTACAAATCTTAATTTGTGATTATTAAAGTATAATAATCTTATTTAAGGTTGAAAATAAACATAAACATGGGGATGGCTCAACAATTGTGATTTATGGAATAACTAAGGATCTAAAAGGTGGTAATAATTACATAATAGTTATAGAGTATGTGAAGCAGGAAAGTCTGAAAATTGTTAGATAGTAAATATAATGAATTAAATTGGGTTTCTAAATAGATAACCTATTATATAACTGACGGTAAAGTACAAATTTTTAGAAGTACATACAAATTTTAATTTATAATTATTATTATTATTTTTTTAGCTCTTTGACAGTTTTGTCGGAGCTCAATTACAAGCACTTTATTTAAAAAATTAGTTACAGTACAAAACTATTTTTAAACTAAACAAAGTATTTGAAGCAAGAAAGTTGCAAGTCTGACATTTCATGGCTGTGTAGAATGTGCCTATCAGTTACCTGTCACACCATCCTGTATACAAGTTGGAAGACTTTGTCAGCCTATCGAAAGCTAATCCCTTCAATTAATCTTTTCTTACTAAGAGCAAAAAAAAGTAATGATTTCATATCAGCAATACAAAACCACCAATTAACGAAAATAAAAAGAAACTATATCTAAAAAAAACAAAATAAAAGAAAGGGAATTTTAAAGAAAAACAAAAAGAAAAACAAGGAATACAAAAAAAAAAAAAGTGAAGAGAAAAGCCTCAAGGGCTAACAAAGGGGAAACTACCTTTATCAAGAAGTAATAGGCAATAACCTAAAAGTTGTAATGACAAAAAAGAAAAGTACACTATTATAACCTGTGCTAGGTAGAGTAAAAAATTTTATAACAAATGCAATAATTGTATATTTTGAATATAACACATAATACACTGTCTAACTATCGACCAAATTCAGATACCTCTTTAACTGGAGACTCTGATCCAAGTCACGCGGAGTAGCACTGTATCTGCAAGTAAACAAGACACATAGCTGCATTCTACTAAGTTCGTCTGAATTGGGATATAAACAATGCCAATCTTTTAGAGGGGGTAAACCAAATCCTCCACTTTTTGGAAAAATTTCTTGGAAGACCAGCAGAAGGGCAGAAAAAATTGAAAAAAAGGGACACTTGAACTAATAGAAAGAGTGTAGCTAAAGAAAAAAGGTAATGTTTGTTGTACCTCTGTGTTCTAAAGAAAGGCCTAGTAGTTTTGTCAACAAAAACGTTGTTCTACCAGAATTTGCCACATTAAAAAGTGCCACCTGCATTTTCCTCCTTCGTTTGCATTGCTTCTGGCTTGCATGCCAAATGTGAGATGGAGTCTCCTAGGCCAGGTTAACTATTTATATTCTCACAAACCACTACTAAAGTCTTTTTTAGAACTATAGTCTACAGAGCTTTTGTTGATGGAAATTCACCAAGAGTGCCACCTATCTTTTTCTCTTAACTAGGCTTCTGGCTTGTGTGCTGAATAATAGTGAGGAGTCTCCGTAGCTAGTTGACCTCTACTACAAACCACTACTGTAGCTACATGCCTCTCCAACAAACTTTACAATTTTTCTTCAGTCAGAAGTATTAGTTCAAATAATTGTCAGGAAGAGTTAACATTTTATTTATAATTATTAGTATAGTAATCTTATTTATTCTATTAATATTTTAAGTTGAAAATCAATACAAATATAGAGGCAACTTGACAATTGCAATTTATAGAATAATTAAATACCCAAAAGATGGTAATTACATGATGGTCATGGAGTATACGAAGCAGAGAAGTCTCTAAAAATTTAGATAGTAAATATGATAAATTAGATTGAGTAGTTAAAATGAGTAGGTGCTGATATTAAGAAAGTTAGATATAGTTAAAATTTTGTTAACTGGTTTAAGGATGTGACTCAAGATTTCATTCACAAAATCATAATTTTTATTAGTATTGGTCGCAGAAGATTTTTAATACATCCATATCTTTGAAAATACTTGAGAACACAACTTATATAAGACAAACTAACATCCAAGTGTTTGCAATGTTCGAAATAATAAGCTTTTTTAATTTTTTCACCAGTGAAGATGCTTTGAGAGCATCATGTTTCTGTATTTGATCTAAGATATTTTGCTAATATAATACTTATATTAGTTACTTGATCTTAGAATATGTACATATGTACATAAATCAATTTATAGAATATATTATGCTAAAATTATAAACTTAACTGAATTTGCCAAAAAATTATTTGGCTAATTTTATTAGGTGTTTTAGGAATTATGATAATAGTCATAAAAAAAAAATTTTTTTTATAATCCCAGATTGGCTGGATTAACTGGATTTGATTCAAATTCAGGGATTGGATCAATTTTGGATCAATCTATGATTTGATTCAGTTCAGAACACTAATTATAAGCTTTTATATGCTAGCATTACTAAAATAGTATCATATATATATATATATAATGTTTAAAGTAAGACTTTGCTCTTATCTTTATTAAACTTAATGAAAACTTTTTATATAATTGAAAAAGGTTTTATAGTTTAATTCTAGTGCTAAGAATAAGAACTCAGGCATATAACTAAGAGAACCTAGTATCTAAGTAGATCTAGTAACTTTTTGTAGCAAGTAATATTATATATTAATTACACTTTAAATAATATAATATAGTATAACTAATTTAGTTATTAAAAGGGTTGGGATTTCGCGGCCTAGTAGTCTAGGCACCCAACCCTTCACGAGCGGGTTTCAGGTTCAAGTCCTAGTAGATATGCTTATCTACAAATATTTGGAAGTATCTGCTATGGGAAGTCCAAGTAAATACAAGTCTGAATTAGGAATTTCTGAAAGGAGGTCTATTGTGGAGTAGTTGGCACTATGTGTAATAGTGGTTGTTATAGAAGGTTCTATTACACAAAGGTTATATGTATAAATTTATGATTGGCAAGATAGTACCAACAACCTCTAAGGCGGCATTGGAGATTTTGTTTGGGAGAATAACCAGACAGTAACCAGAATTAGAAAGTGGTGAGAAATGTGGTGAACACAAAGGGACCTGTGGTAAAGAATTGGCCTTACCAGATTTGGAACATCTCTGGCATATATAAAACTCACCAGCCAATAAGAAGTTGAAGCATGGAGGTGTGTACGTGTTAATAGACCTAACAGGCTCTTGTCATACCCATATGGGAGCCTTTGGCATTAAGAGAACTCGGGACCACCAATATAGATAGAGCTGGTATAAGTGCATGTAGTAGTAACTAGAGGCTACAACTGCCGAGAATCACTATAAAAAGAAACGATGATGCACCTGGTACCTCTGAGCTTCATGATGCCCTCTAACTATACTGACTACTAAAAGCATTTGCGAAACATGTCTGGGCAGCCTTGTCACTATATTGAGAAGTACAGTTGTTAGCACATACCTAATTAGATACGTTAAGACCTGGGTCCTGAAAGTTGCAGAAACCAGCTAGTTATGGCAGCATGCAGGCTTGAGATACTTACCTATTTGGGTAGAGGCAGCTGCATGACTTGAGATATGAATTCCTAGAAGTATGCTAAGTAGGGATTGAGAGAAAAAATCCCTCTGACAGGCACACCAAACTGGAAGCAATAAGTGTCTACCTGGTATACACCAATTTGGGAGTTGAAGATAAATGGTTTGTGGGTAATGTGGCGGACATGTGAATACTAATTGGCAGTTGGGGAGAGATGTACAAATCCAGATCAGCTGTTTAGCGGGGATATGGTTGGCTCTGGTGGGTTTTAGCTGTGGATAAATAGTTTATATACCTGATGTCCTGGTCTTAGCACTTGATGTAATATGTATATGTATCGGCACCATCATATGTCAATTATTTAAGTATTAAATAAAGTCTAAGTGCAGGTGCTACACCTTATAATTAAAAAAAAAAAATTTAGTTATTAAAGCTTGAACTATCTAGTATTGTTAACTCTTAATGCTGCAAAGCATAAAAATTAATTTTAGGTTTTGCACTGCACTTATATAAAAATTTGATATTTATCGAATAAATTAACTACATACTATGTATTACTGGAATAGCAAGTTTGTATCAGACTTTTTTATAGTAGATCGTGTTAATTCTAATGAGACTAACTCAACCGCGTACTGAAATTACAGAATAGTGAGTAAGTTCTGTGAATTTTTTCTGTAACCCAGGGCTAGAGTTGAAAATTGCATAAATTACATTTTAAATTACATTGTAACTTACAAAATTGTAATATTATATTTGATAATGGATTGGTACATGATTATTGTACCAACATTATGAAAGTTTTGCCAGTATTATTAGAGATTAATCACTATGTTCAGAACTATAATTTTATATGCAAAAGTACACCAGGTATAATGAAATTTTGGTATACTATTCAAATGATATCAAAATTACATGAAATTTTGGTTTCGGAAGCTTACACAAAATTGCAGCAATTTTAAAACCCTACCCAGAGCAGAAAACACTCGACTTTGACCACTTAATGTGATCACTGGAATAGCAAGTAAGTTCTATGACAGGATATTTTACCACAACTTGTGATGGAAATCATGCTAATTTTAATACAAACTAATTCAACCTTAATAATTGTACTATATAGTAAATTCTATAACACATGGTGGAAATTATATAATTCTTATACAAATTCAATATGATCTTAACTACTATATATCATTGGAATAGCGAGTAAGTTTTGACCAGGAATATTTACAATAACTCATGATAAAAAATGCATTAATTCCAATATAAATTAACTCGTTCTTAACACATTTCACATGCTAGTGAGATAGGAATAGGTTTAGGAAGATAGAAAATATGACAATTTGAATTCAATTAAACTGCACATGTCACTAGAAAGTTATTAAATCCTGTAATACGATTATATATATAGATCCAACCATATTCTTAGTATATTTGTTCCTGGTTTTAGTGCAACAATGTTGTGTGACTACTATATATTTTTGAATTTTACTTGCACGTATGATCGTACTGGTTCTGCATGGCATCACATGCTGGCAGCTATCTTATTGATTTCATTTCCTTTTTGAATTTCAGTTCGTACCTCTATAACTTTTTGGTACAAATATTTGTGGGCTAGTTGCAAATATGCACTAGATCTTTGGCATATTTTTATTATTTTTATAGAAATTTTATTAGATTTATGAATTATAATCACCAATCATCAAAGATGAGAGCGAAAGAATTGTTAATCATTGGTGCGTGAAGCGTGGCGGATTTGTTGAGAAAAACCTATGAGATGTAGCTATGATTTGCAAATTTGACCAACGTTAGCTCATGGGTTTTCTATTTATCAAAATTCCACAAATTCGCTTATATGAATTCAGAAATGCCTATATAATATAAATTTTATTTATAAATTTATTTAAATAAATTAAAATCAAACTATATATAAAATAGGACTTTTACCACCGTACAGTTTTTAGAATTATACAAATTATCAATGTAAAATTATTTCCTTTTTTGTCTGTAATAAAAACTTCAAATTTTTAGCAACGATTATTCGTTAAGCTTTAATATTTATTTAAATGAAAAAATAAGAGTTTAAATAACAAAAAAATAAAATTCATAAAATTCATAAAATAGAACAAAATAAACAACTATCCGCTATATAAAAGCCAAAATAAATTTTCTAACATTCGATATTTGTTTTAAATATGTGACAAGATTTATTTCATAAGAATTGCTGAAGCTATAGTACATCAGTTATTTGTATTTTAATTCCTTCATAAAATCTTTTAATTCCTTATAGAATCTTTTAATTCCTTCATAGAATCTTTTAACTCCTTCATAGAATCTTTTAACTCCTTCATAGAATCTTTTAATTCCTTTATAGAATTTTTCATTTCATTTTCAAAATCTTTACTTTCAGAATCTTTTAATTTCTTAATAGAGTCTTTCAATTCCTCTATAGAAATTTACATTTCATTTTCAAAATCTTTAATTTTAGAAATTTCGAAGATTTTAGGAGGCAAACTTGTTTTATCCTCAACAGTTTCTACATACTTTTTAAGCTCATTAACTGAAGCTCTGTAATATCTAAAAATTTAAATTATATTAATATATACTGTATAATAGGATATGATATTTACTGTATAAGTGCGAAATAACGTCCATTAAAAATCGAGTCCTTCAAAATTGCTTACACAATCTCAAATTAGTGCTCATGAGCATTCCGAATTAATGTATATTCTATTGTACATAGCATATTATGTTGGACAAATGATATACAGTCGACTCTTTATAAGTACATTCTCTATAAGTGCATTTTCTTTTATAAGTGCACATCATTTGATGCTCCTAATGTGTAATTATATACCATAAGTGCGCATTTGTGGAAGATTGATTATATTGGATTCAAAAATTCAATCCTTATTTCAAAAAACGCACATGAGCATATCCAAATAACATGTGGATAGGAGTTATTTTGCGCTTATATGGTAAGAACAAATAACAAAATTAATTACAAAATTTCAGGAAACCAGTTTTTCTTTCTTCTTTGATGAGGTAACATCCAAAAGAGTTCAATTTCAGACAATATCTAAAAATGAAATATAGTAATTATTTTTATGTTATTTCTAAATTATAATCAAATAAATATCTTTTACCTCTCCTTTTAGATATAAAAAAGACTCTTCATTATTTTTGTCATCAATAGCATTTCCAAGTAATGAAATAAATAGATTCAATAAATAAATAGTTGTAAAAAATGAGAATATAATTAATAAAAATGTTAAAGTCCAATTATTTTTTAGAACCCAAAAAGAGACTGAGCTTGTATCGCCTAAAAATAAAATTAAGATTAAAATTTTTTTGTCAAATTTTCTTAATCATTAATATTTTTTGCCAAATTTTGCTTAATACACTCTACCCTCATTATAACGTAGTGGTCAGGCTGAAAAATTCTATTTGTTATAATAAATATCCATTATTGCATTATATAGTATAATAATAATAATTTAAAGCGTTCTAGAGAAGTACTTCTATGATCCGCTTTAACGGGATCCGCTATAACGAGGGTAGAGTGTAATTATTATATAATACCTGTTAGCATAAAATATACAGCTAAAATTGAAGTACTAAACATTGAAAATAAATTTGTATTATCATCCGGAATTTCAATAAGTGACGATCCTCCAACAGTACCATTTAATGAAATAAATTTATATGTTGAAACAAGATTCCAAGGATTATTATCATCATCAGTAAAACTTGGTTGATCATAAGAATATTCACTTGTAGGTCTTAATAAGAGATGTAAAGAATGGGCAAAAACTAATACCATAATGCCTAAAATAACAAGAAAAGAAAAAACTTTTTGTGCTACTCCTATCATAATTGCAAAATATGTTCCAAAATAATCTAAAGCACGAAAATAAAGTAAAAACTTAATTTCAAGTAAAAAATCTGCTATAGTTATAGTCCAAATTGGTAGAGTTTTATCATGTAGCCATAATAATGAAATTATTGTTGGAGCCAATATTGCAGCAAGATCTAGAATTAAATTATAAAATAAAACTTTAATACTGTAATTATAATATCAAATTAATTATTTATAAATTAAATGTTTATGGTGGGTTGCGTTGAAATTAAATATATACTGTATATACCAAACCAGTTCCAAAGACTTGCAACATAAGCTATCGGTCTATGAATAAATTGACGAATTTCAAAAATAAAATGAAAAATTCCAAAAAAAATAACCGAAACCAAGAGAATAGCTTGATTATTCCAAGAAATTTTATGTTCTGGAATTGTTGAAACGATTAAAAAGCAACTCATAAAAATTGAATATATTGCCCACATTATAAAATAATATAATTGTCCATATGTATTCCACTTGAAGTATATAGCAAATAAGGGAATGCTAAAATGTTATAAATTTGAGTACAAGAACTTTTTAAAAATTTCCTTATTTTAGAAATCCAAAAAAACAAGGAAATAAAAAGCAAAGTATTAGATAAATTGTGCGAATTAATATAGCTTCCACAGTGTTGAAGATTATATGATAAATGTGATAAAGAATCTTCAGATTCTATATAGGATTTTTCTATAGGATTTTCTATAGGATTAACAGTAGCAACCAAAGGATTAGTTTTAGATAAAAATTTTTCCGTAAATTTTAGATTTTTGTTATGCTTTTCTAACTTAACTAGTGCAGAAGCAAATTGGTTTACCATCAATACAAAGTTATAAGTGTCATCATTCTCAAATAATGACAAGCTATATTTATGGTAATAATCATAAAATTCATTGAAATCGTAATTAATGATTGAAGTTGTTATATGAAATAGATCTTTTCCATATAATTTTAACATCATCGGTTCAATATAATAAAGGTTATAAGAATTTGGAGGTGGTAAAATTTCAAAATCAAAATAATAGTAATTTAACCTCTTTTTAAAGGAAGAAAGTAACTCGATTATGGGATTTTTGAATACCTCTGTTTGTTTGGATTTATCATGTTTTTTGTCCCAACTGTAAATCGTGACAAGTTTTGGGTTTATAGAATTTTCTTCAAATCTTATTGAATATATGACTAACCAATAATCGGTAACAACCAATATGTCACCATTCTCGAACATTTTATATTCATAATTGTCACCACCATATACTCCAGTGTCAATTTCGTTGTCAGATCCAATTCGAGCCTTTAAACTCCAACCTTTATTCTTATGCTCAATAATCCAAGTGTGAGTATCTACAGAATATTCTTCACATCCATCCGGAGCTAAAATTTGATTTGACTCATACTTCTCATGCTTTTCCAAAATAGTTTCTATAAATGGCTTAATTTCCTTTACATTGAAATAACTACTATAAAAATATTCTTTGCGTTCTAAATAATTTTTCCAAATTTCATTTTGTGACAATCTTTGAATTGACAATTGATTATTATCATTTTTTATAATATAATCAAAGATAATATTAATAGGACCAATTGATTATAATTTTCAAATGTTGCAGGATAAATATCCTGTAGGACGTCATTTTCAGAAGATTTATCGAGAGTATGTGTATAAGGATTCAATATATAAAAGTTATAACACTCTGTTTTATAATTCGGACCGGAAAAAAGCAAACGCTCTTTTTTTTTTGATCCAATAAAACAGAAATTATGTAACTCCTCATCAAATTTTTCTGAATTATTAAATGGAATTAATATTCTTGATCTTTATATATTGATGATTTACATATAAAATACTTACTATTTGCTATCATTATACCAGATTTAGTCGAATAAACATAGACATCGCAAAATGATACTCGCTTATCTTCATAATTTGCATCATATTCATATTTTACATATGCTATTGCAAACAACGTATTGTCACTATTCAGTTTCGTTTTTAATTATAATCATATAACCAAAGATCATCCAAATTTGAATTCGAATATAGCATATATTGCATATCAAACTTCTGAGTTATTAAGTCCCACTGCATAATTGCAAAGGAAGGTATTGCGTAAAACACAAACAACTTTCTATTTTGTTCAATAGTGCAAAAATAAAAATTTCGAGTTCAAAACTTTTTTTGCGTATCCATTGATGGTTGTCATTATATTTTGCTTTTTTTGATTTTGTAAAGATATAGACCCGATAAACAGGTTCTTCTGTGACAATCGCAAGGTCTCCATTTTCTAGAAAAGCAATTAGATTAATTTTTGTCAGTCGTGATTTAGTTATGATGTCAATATCTTGTCGTGATTTAGTTGTGGTGTCAATAATTTCTGTTAAAAATAACCATTATTATTATAGAATATATTTGCGTATTAATGATTAATTTTTAACTAACCAAATTCAAAATTTTCTCCGCGTGCAGAGCCGCCAACTATTATTGATAGTATAATTCGATTACAATCTGAGATCCCCACTAAATTGAAATATTTATCGTTTAACCAATTGACATGTTCGATAGTAAGTTCTTCTTTGATGGTCCATATAGCTATTGATTTCTCTTCTTTGCAGGTCCATACAACTATTGACTTATCTTCTTTGCTAAAAGTCGCGAGATATTGCATCTTTGGTGAAAAAATATATTTATCAATTATTTTCCCATTGTGTGGACTATCGATTCTTTTCCTATCAAGTGGAGCATCAATCGAAATCTTAATTTGTTCTTGATACTGCTCTTCAGATTTCGATGAATTCATTTTAGATAAGAACTTTTGAAGAAAGTGAAAATTAAAGACGAAATCTTTTAAATAGTTTTGTGGCTTTGGATACTTATTCCTTATTCAATATTTGGAAACAAACATGTTTATTTATTCAATAATGATAGTAAATTTGTAATAATTGCAGCCTCACGCATAATATTATAATTATTGTTTTGCCACAATATATTTTTTTTACGGCTCAGTTACTCAAATTATTTTTAGTATGGTTACAATGTTTGTTACGCGCAATTTTGTCAATTATATGTCATTTGTAGATTAAAAAACGACATAAATCGCTTTGCAATAGGCAGAGAATGGAATTGGTAAATAATTACTCGAGCATCGAAGTAAACTTCATTCGTTGAGTTCTTTAATTCAGTCAATCATCGAACATCGGTCAAAATTGAAATTTAATTATTTTTGATAGTGATAAATTTTTTGATTTATTAATTAACATTACTGTATTAATTAAAAACATGGGAATTTTATTTAATATTAAATAAAGATACTGTATCTTCTGTTGTTAACATTCTCGTAAAGCTCTCTTTTAATAGTGAAGAGAACGAATCTAATTGTATTAATATCTCAGTCTATCATGACTACCGTAAAAGATTTATTTCTTTTAATAGTGAAGAGAACGAATCTAATTGTATTAATATCTCAGTCTATCATGATTAATGAAAACACAGTAAAAGATTTATTAAATCTGTCTTTTCATTAAACTTTCAAAATCGAGATGATATAGCAACGAATCCACAAATATCTTGCTCTTTTCTGAACTTGATTTTGAAGCTTTACAAAATGCCAATTTTAATTTTAAGTGAAACGGGCGCGAAATTTTATCACAATTCCTGCAACAAGCATACCAAGTGAACGCTTATTTTAAGACACGGGAAATGTTATAAGTGCGAAAAGATTATTAATTTAAAATACAGTAACTTAATCAGTGAAATTTTAAAAAATAATATAAAAAAAATTTAAACGTAAATCAAAAAAATAAATCATTTACATTAAATAAAACAGGATTGCAAACTTTATACTACATTAAATTTTTTTTTTTATGCGATATATATTAAACGCAAAAACATTGTTTTTGACCCACCTGACCCATTTTTATTGACCCGACCTAATAAAAAAAAATTACATCGTTTTTAACCCTATGTGATGTTGCATGATCGTACTGTGTAACGTGATCATCGTGTTGGTCGGGATTTTAGAACGATTGCATAATTTATCTGTAATAAATTAAAAGTTAATATACAGTAAGTTAGTTACGAATATGAGAACGAAAGAATGATTGCATAATTTATCTGTAATAAATTAAAAGTTAATATAAGCTAGTTACGAATATGAGAACGAAATGATGTAATTAATCATATATAAAAGGCAAATACGTATAATAAATTTGTTTTCTTGCTCTTAAAAGGAAAGATAACGATATACCAAGCATTGTTAAAATTACAACAATAAATACTGTATCACAGACTATATTAGCGACGTAAAAATTTTTAAATTATATTAATTTTTTATGCAAAATGACTTCCCTTCTTTTCGTATCGGTAATAATGGTGATATTCAATTACCATTTGGACGGGCTGTTGAACATTATTTATATTCGCTTCCAATATCACAGAACATTTGTTATAAAGTTCAAAGCCGAAAACGAGTTAATGAGGCAGCAAACCAGGGGCTTATTATAGTTGAACGCATAGAAGGTTCCATTGATTATTTAGGTTGGAAAACCAAAAAAGGCCAAAGTAAATCAACTAATTATCTTGATGACATTTTAAAACTTACCGAAAATGGAAGGCGTCGGGTACAAAAAATACATGCTGGAAGTGAAAGTGACATTCATGTTTGGAGATAGGTTTGGTTTTGCTCTGGTGAAGGTAACTGCCAGAGATCTTGTGGTGGAATCGGTAAATGTGTTGAATCATATAACTATTATTCAAATTAACATAACCTCAAGAATCCTTTCGATATGCACAAGTGCAATGTTCGAATTCTTACAGAAGTTATACTCTCTGAAGTTGAAACAGAATTTTCTATACATATAACTATTAAAGGCAATCACGTTCCACAAAATATAATCCGAGAAACATGTGATCTTGCAATTAAAGTCATCGGGCAGATAAATGAACAACTAAAGAGATAAAGATGAAACTTCTTGCATCACACAATGGTGCTTCATCAAATGAACTTGACAAATTATACAAAAGCCAAAATTCTGTATGTGATGATGTGAAGCTTCAGCAGCTTATTGAAAGAGATAGCTTGCATATACAAAAAGCAGTAGGTCCTTGGACAATTGTGCATGAGTTGGTAACTGGTGTATTAAAACAAAAAGGGGCTGTATTATACTACCAACAACCAGATATGAATGTATCTGAAGATAATTTAGAACACTATTATCAACTTACCTTGAGTGATGATTTATGGCTCGAACAAGCATGTGATTTTGGCTTTTTCTGCTTTGGTATTGATGGTAAATATGATCTAAATAGTGACGGAGCACCAATTTTATCTCTTGTTGTTGAGGACAATGCAGGTTATGGAACACCAATTGCATTTGGGGTGTCAAATAGAGAGAATAGTCATACTATTAGGCTTGCAGTAGAAGCTGTCCAGCGGAATATACCATGTAACAATATTAATTGTATGCATGAGTATTTTTATATAGAGTTAGTAAATAACAAAGGATTTATGAGAATTAGGCAATGTGCGCAATTGTGGCAGCCATTTGCAATGATTGACAAGCATTGACCAACGAAAAGAGGACTTCAACCTATTCTTCGTGGTGTTATTTTGTGTTGGTTCCATATAATGCAAATATTCAGTGACCATCTTAAAAGCTTACAAATTGATAATTGTTATCGTTACTCTATTGCTATTGCCTTTAAAATAGTAGGCCAAAGCCAGAATAAGGAAGAAGCTTTGAGGCTAGGAAAAGCATATCAATCTTTTATTAAATCTTTACCTCTTACAGAAATTGCAAAAGAATATTTATGTAATGATTTATTTTCAAATTGGTTGTCAGAAAAATGGATCAATTGCTTTATTGATGGTGGTCGAATGCCATCTTCAAATTATAAGCCAGGCATTAAGCCTATGACAACAAATAATCTCACAGAACGGATGAATAAATCAGTTGAGGGTCGGTGTGTAGAAACCCAACCGATTAATTGCTTTGTTGAAAGACTTTATGGAATTACTTTAATACGAGATAATATTATTAGAGAAACATCTTTACAATTTGTGTTTGAATCTGGTCAAGTAACATATTGAAACTCAAGAATTATAGAATATAAAACATTACAATTCAAACAGCCAATTGATATGAAATGAAAATTAAATCAAGGGCGACTTTATGTTTTACTTCATTCTGTAATTAAAGAATCTGACATATATTTTTATATAAAAAAAGAAAATGAAATGTTTAGATCACTATATACTATGAGAAAAATAGGTATTAATAATGAATCATATAAGTTACTTCAACCAATGTGAGATCAATTGGCATGTAAACATCCAGCTGTGCAACAAAATGGTTATTATCTTATTAATACTTCTACGGGAAAATGTACATGCCTTGAATTTGTATGGAATGGTTCTTTTAGAGACGTATGTAAACATGTTCATGCAGCACATTTGTTTAATGATATTGAAAATAGTAAAACTATATTAAACATTATCAAAAATGAATTGGTGCAATATTTTTGTAATAAGGAACATGCAATGCCAACAGAACAAAAGAATCTTATTATTTATAGCAGTTCAGATGATGCTGTGTTTGGGGAAATTCTTAGAATTTATTTGAAACAAGGCAGTGATATTTTTTTCCTATATGAACATGGGGTTACTGAAAAAGACCCATTTAGGCCTGCTGAAATGCCTGTGCGAAAAATATCAAATGCTGGTGCTCCAAAAATTCAGGAAGCAAAACCATGAAAATCAACTGGTTTTACAAGTGTAGCAAATTATGATAAAGAAGTATGTATGTTATATAATAGAATCAATTAAATATTGGTCTTATTTTGTAGTTTTAATATAACTTTATTTTAGAATTATTTTTCCAATAATGACAATAAAAATGATTCAATGGATTTAATGTCAATTGATGATAAATTGGAATCAACAGCAGTATTTGAATCGAATGACACTTCGGCTGATAATCCTGAAGAACAAATAAGCCTATTAACTCCATCAATTCAAAAAACGAAGAACAGTTGCAATTCGTAATCGTAAGCGTGGTATTTCTAAGAAAGTAAGTCTAATATTAATAATCATATAAATACACATGTATTAATTATATATTTTTGATAGTCATTTCGAAACAATGGTAGCATTAGTACAGCATCATCTACCAAGGCTATCATACGATCCGAACTTGAGAAGCTCTTTGCAGAGCAACAAACTAACTGGAAGAGATGTGAATTTGTAAAAGTTTGTCTTGAACGAAATATTCATTTGGATGAAAATGCCGAACAAAATAAGAAAAAATTATTTACATGGTTTGACGGCAAAAAAACAAGAGAAAAACAAATGTCTAAATTGGGGTCTATAATGCTAAACGAAGATTAAAAAAATTTGTATCTAGACTTTTAACGAATTTGAAATATCGAATAATTGTAATTGCATTATATTAATTAAATATACTCATAATAATGCTTGCGGTAAAAATAAAGTCTATTGATATTCTTTTTTTTTCCAGCCATAATTGTGTAACATCGCATAGGGTCAAAAACGGTGTAATTTTTTTTTTTTTTTAGGTCAGGTCAATAAAAATGGGTCAAATGGTCAAAAATAATGTTTTTGCTTCATTTGGTCATCATGAGATAAGGTTATTTTAAACACATACACAATCATTTTATCATTATACAGTATTCGTTTTATATCGTGAGAAAAATATTTTTTTCTATAACTTATTACGTGAATGAATATAGCATAAATAGTAAGATTCTAATCACAATCAGGTTCTTTTCTTGAAATCGCGGTACTGCTCACTTCGCCGACAATCATTTCACCAAAAGTTCACTTAGCCGACATCACATAGTGTTAGGATTAGCGTTTTATTAGTTGCCGGGTCACATTTTGGAAAATTGTCACTCGGTGTGATGTCGGCTAAGTGAGCTGTCGGTGAAATGATTGTCGGCGGATCCTTGAAATCGCTAATCAATTGCAAATACGTATGATTTTTGATTTGCGCTGCATATGATTTATTAAATATATACATGATTTGATAATTTAATTAAATGCTTGTTATTTTATATTTATTTTCAAGTTTTAAATTGTTAATCGATATATACACAATTTGTATGTGAGCAGTAATTTCAGCTATTATAAAATTTAGAAATCATAATTTCTCAGATACAAAGGTGTCTTAATACTTATCAGTAATGATATTTTTAAATTTAATTCATGTGCAAGAAAAAATTTGAATGTTTATATATACGAATATATATATATATTAGTTATAAACTTAATGCATTAGAATATGTTAATTTTTTTAGAAATAAGTCAAATTTGTATATTCATCTTTTCTCATTTGTATTTTTACCCATCTCGGATCGACTTCTTGTATTATGCACTGTAAATTGTACCATTTTTTCTTTACCTTTACTTCTTTTTTCTTGATCTTGTACAGCGCATTCATTTTTGTCAATAATTTCAACATTATTCTCATACTCGTTATTCCCATTTACATATTTTTTACTACATTCAGCACTTTGTTTATAAAGATCATCTTCTTTCTTCGCATCTTCTACCCGTGCGTGTTTTGAAAAGTGAGAATTTTCGGTAGTTAAATCAATCGTATGTTTATTCATTTTAGTCGAAGTTTCTTTAGACGATTTTTCGTTAGCATTCTGATGTGTGGTTAAGAGTCTTGATCGAACAGATTTATATATCTTGGATGTAAATGAATTATTTGAATTCGAAGCCTTTTTTTTGGCCACAGAATTGATATCAATGAGGGAGATATTAGCAGCATAAACATATAGTTCATTATCTATAATTTCCATGTGTCCCACAATAAAGGGCACCGATTCATTTAGACGGGTTGAGTTCATTAAGTATTTAAATCAGTTATTATTATATGGAAATGCTATTTTAACAATAAAATTATAATGCTGAGTGGCATAATCATTAACTAGTATTTTGAATATTGCATATTTTTCATCAACTTCCTTTGGTATATCTTGTGCGACACTTACCAATGAAGTTTTCAATGGACATCTATTCGAACCAAGATCTCTTCTGATTACTAAATGAGTCGAAGAAGTTACTGTCATCTAAATTTGTCAAATGTTAATAAGCATCATTACATTACCATATTTTTTTTTTGTTATAAATAAACTTTACACTCACTTTTAGTCTCAATTCATTATTATGAGTTCCAGGTACTACCTTTCCGCATATACTATAATATTCATTTTTCACAAAAACTGATTGAGTATTAGGATCCCGTTCTTCTTTATTCATAGAACGAAAAGGACAATTTCCATTTCACAATTTTAACTTTCAATCGGGTAAACAGCTATTGCCCATATGATAGTCAATTTTGTCTCTTCTTTGTCTGTTTGACGGACTTGATTTACTTTTACGATTGTATCAACACAGCACGGAATTGTAATGTGCAATTTGTTACAGCACGAAAAAAGTTTATTAGCCCTTTTTATTATGTTTTGTAATGGTAACTTGTTACATCATTTAAAATCATCAACCAACAAGACTACAATAACATATTTATTTATCTATTTATAATAAGTGTATATATACAAGTTTTTTTCATTCGACGTTAAATATTTTCATTTATAAAGTACAAATTTTTATTTACCTTCTTTAAATTTTTAAAAATCCTTTATATAAATTATTTCATCACGTGATTAGAATATCATATGAATCTCATGTTTTCAATAATCTCATAAACACGTAAAATATATTTATTTTCTCACACTTATCATTCCTCGTGAATTTATTTCATATTTTATAACATATGTCTTTTTTAAGCTCATTATACATCTTCGTCATCAAGTACATCTTTTACATAAATTACTTCATAGTTCGAAGAGAATATCAATCGAATTTCATTTCATATCAATTCTTATAAGATAGAATTCATTCACGCGATTCATATATTTGCCATTCAATCAAAAGCCATAATGGGAAAATCACGCTCTAAAACGATTAATTCATAATTACATAATACGGAATTACTATAAAATTAAAATCGATGATCTAATAATACGTAATAAAAATAGATGTATTTACACTTTCATTATTTCCTTATTTATTATTTTTTTTGCAAATTCGTAATTTAATTAAAAGCGATAATAGGAAAATTATATGATTAAATAACTAATTAGAATCATGTATCGTTGAAATCAATATAATATCAAATTCACGTTCTAATTAGTAAATCTAAACCGCATTTACAATTTTTATTTAAAATTTATCTATTCATCTTTTTAACTTTTTTGCAAGAGACACTGTGAGGCGTATTATTAATAAATTTACATTTATTAAAATTTTATTCCAACTCATCATCATGATTCACTCACCAGGATTTGCCCTTTCCTATTACATCAAAAATCGATCATAAAGAAAAACGTGTGTCGTGCAACAACGTACAATCCAATTAGCTCCAAGAACTGCCTTCCAATCAGCTTTGAGATTTTGCTTTTGTTTTAGATGCCAGTAAAACCATCCACTAACGTTCCTGGTATTGTATAATTTGTGAATCAAAAAAAAAGAAGACAATATCTCCCTTATTTTGGGAAATAAACCGTAGATCTTGGTCATATAAGAGCCCTTCGGGCCCCTATATAACAAGGAATTTACCTCTTATTCCCATCGTTTGAAAAATTAACAGTACGTATTAAGCATTTTTTTATTTAACAAGTTTGACTAATTATAATTCTAACCTAAAATTTTAAACCACTTAATATTAGATACTTTCCCGTTCCTGGTTTTGTGTGCTGACATCACGCAGCTACCTTATACACTTAGATATTTGTGTTATAAAATATTACAGGATTTACACGAACTTTTCTGATACTGCAGTTAAAATTTTATAAAGCTTGTGGCTGTGCATAGTTTCTAAATTTAAAACATACCTGTTATACCTTACTACCTTTCTGGCAATCGATTTATGAGTAAACAAAGGATTATTAGCGATTAGTGGTCTATTTTGAGATAGAAATAATAATAAGGTATAGTGGCTCTACGTACGTTGTGAGTGGCCCGGGCTTCGATCTTATTTTTATTATTATTATTTTTTTTATATTTTCCTTTTTTGCTTATTTTATTATTATTATTATTACTATTTCTTTTCTCTCATATGTATTATTCCTTTTGTGCTCTATGACTCGACGGCAGTATTAGACGCAATTAACAATATGCCCCAAATTTAGAAACAAATATCTTTGCCCGATATGGTATTTAGTGAATTTTGTGCACTTTTTGAATTTAATGAATTTTTTGAACTTTATGAATTTTCTGCATTTTTTGAATTTTCTGCATTTTTTAAACGAAGTATATAGCCATATTAGTTATAGTATCATATGTTGACAAAATGTAAGGAAAAGTATAAAAAGCGGTGCTTCCATCGTTTCAATAAAGCTAATTAGTTGATCGAAATGCGAGTAGAAGTGCTAGCTCTAGTAGTTGTCATCCTTAAAAACAATAAACTTGTTATTAATAAGTCGTTATAAAATAAATAGTTACTCTTGTCTCTGTGATCTTAATCGATACACATCTTTTTGTTTTAAATAAGAAAAAGAGGAAGAGAAAATATTAATTAACAATTAAAACCTTTTTATATTAAACAAACAAATAAACTATCGATTTCGTCATCCTTACCATTGTTCTGCTATTATGTCAAACAATCAAAAATCCAATTTCGCTGAATATAGAAGCCCGGTTATATTAAATTCAAGAAAGAGACTTCTTTAACCTTTAAATAAAGCATACGACCTACTAATAAAATAAGACCTCAAGTCTATACTTATCTTGTTATTCAGTCATGCCACAGCAAGTTTCAAAAGGCTTCAAAACTCAGGCCAAGTCTCTCCACGCCTCTTTTTTGCCTTCCAACTCTAGTTTGGACAGTTAGTTCTGTTGGTTATAGTAGTGTAGATTAGTTAGATTAGTTGTTTTGGCCCTAAAACTTGATAGCCTCCCCCTTCTCAATGTATATCCAAGGTAGTGATATTGGCAATAAAAAAATCTTAACTGAGAAAATGCTCAGGCCGATTGACTGAGACCACTTTTTTACTAGTAAATTCTTCCAATGCCATATCTATATCTAGTGTGTAAAAATATATTAGGTAAATTCTTGCCAAATTTTAGTGATACTAAATTAGCTGGCTTTATTCTTTTTGGTTTGAGAAATTGTAATGTTAACTTTGATGTTATTAATTAATAGTAGATGGACTGAACATATTTGAAATTTCTTTATTTATATCTGTTATTTGCCAATTTATTATTTGAATTAGCCAATTCTTGAATATTTATATTCAATTTCTTAGCCTTAGAAAAGAATTGATTCTAATCTATCTTTATTAACTAACCTATAAAGATGCTTACTGAGAACCAACCTGTCTATCGACCTGGCCATGGCCTGTATCACTGTTCATATCACAGCATTTTTTGATGATGCTCTAGAATCCAGGCACCATCAAAATGCTGTATAACTTATATTACAGCTAGAACTAAATAGGTCTAATGCTTATTAATCTTAAACTAATTATTTTTATATTTAACAAGATAATAATATCTAAAATTAACTAATCAAATTGGTTTAAATTATTTATTTATTTGTTTATTAATAACTTAATTAGACTTCATTTAACTATTAAACTATTTATTGAGTCTATTGTTTATTTACAACAAATCTATTTGTTTAAAATTGATGAATAAGAATATTCATATTTAATCTGAACTATCAAATCAATTCAAATTAGCAGATTGTAGATTAAAGCACTATAAACAACTAAGTAATTACATGCTATACAAGTAAGTAGAGATTTAAGAATTTGGCTTTTTAATATGTAAAAATATCAAATGTTCTATAGAATAGTGGCAAACTCTGCAAACTCTACAACTCCATTAAATATCTATTTATGATTATTAATCATTGGCAGAGTTTATTTTTTATATTGCCTACCTATTCTATAGAACATCCAAAATATCAACTTCTTTGATAGATAGAATTATCTGATTTTTTCTAAAAATAATCTTATATAAATACACTTTCTTTTATTAATCTCTAAGTATATATTATTAAAAATTGGCTTCAAAAGCATCACTTATAAAGGTTTTACAATATTGGTATTAATAGATAATCTAAAAGTGTTAAATATTAAAATTAATATAAGTAAATTATATTTTTCTTGTTTTCATTGTTATTTTGATTATTTTCTTTGCTATTATTATTTAAAATTTTTTTTAATTTTTATTAAATAATTTTTAAAGATATTTAATTAAAAATTTTAGTTCTAATAACCAGTGGTAATAATTATTGGTATAACCTGTATAACTTACACGTCTAAGTGTGATCATGTTGAATCACGTTGAATCACGCTAAATGTGTAACTCGCATAACCTTTTATTTTGTTGAAGGTATTTGAACGAAAGGTTGGGTTAACAACTACTGTATAATAAATAAAGCGAATGTTTGTTTAACGGTCAATTCTGAAGATCTTGCACCTTATACTATTGGAACATATAGTATATAAAGTAAGTTTTATGCTTGCATATATGAATTCTAAAATTGCTAAGCTTTTTTACAGATTCATCTATAACTTTATAATTTCTTGAAAAGTTTAGTGTTGGAAAGGCAGTAACAGAGGATCTTCATAAAAATTCTACCTAAATTAAATATAAGTTTTTCTCAAGTAGATATACAATATTTACTAAATTGATATTTTCTAATTTATTTGTTTTTGTAACTCAAATTGATTTATAAAATATCTTTAGAGTATAAACTTAAATATCTATATTGGCAATAATGTATCTAAAAAGATTATTTTGATAGACAAACTTTTTATAAAAACCAAAATTTCAAGCTATTAATAGTATATAAAATATATCTAGTAATTGTAAAAAGTTTAGTACTTGGATTTGATAATTACTAATTGAAGTAAACTCTTAACTATTCCTGTTAAAATTGATATTCTAAGTTATAATTCATTGTGCCAATACTAGCTATAATTATAAAAAATATTTTGATATTTGAAATATAATTTTTAATTTTATTGATACAAACAATAATTGCAAGCTTTTTCATATCTTCTTTATACTTGATTTTTTTTTTTTGGTATTAAGGTGAGGCCTTGCTCATATCTTTATTGGGTAATTTATACAAGTAATTACATAAAATA